>PNEQ01070314.1:0-32893 GCA_003012365.1 Medauroidea extradentata
GTTATTACTAACAAAATATCTAATGTATTTCCTACTTGGAAAAATTACTGATCAAGGTTAAAAATAAGATCTGATTAAACAAAACCTCGTATCACTAGTAAGAGTCTAAACTTACATAATCATAATAATATTAAAAATACTTACTACTATTCTGACCATAGCATAAACCATGAAGATGTAAATAAAAAATTTAACATATTTAATTCCATAGAACAGTTCAACTTGAATGTTGACATGTTTTTTTCAGAAAGTAAAGACAATAAAATATCTTTAACAATAACCTGTAACACATAGATGTTATGTTACATCCGTATAACCTGTGTCAATATTTTATAACGTGTCTCACAATACAAGACAAAACGTACAGTGTAAATGGTGAAACCGACATCTAAGGTTCATTTTAGAACTGAAAAATATCGAATGACATAGCATAAAACCTCTACAACATATATAAAGTAGGTGTCTTATAAGTGTCAAATTTTACTGAAGTTATGTGAAACGGAGTTTAAAATTATTGCAGTATGTTGGTGAGTGTATAATGGTACGATGTATTCTTTTATTATTTACTTGTGCTTAACTAAAATTGATCCGCATTTAATATAATTTAAAAAATCAACATATCACTTCTATATTTTTTTGTGCTTAGTAATTCTTCTAAAGTTCGGTATATGAAGATTGTAATGTATTACCTAGTGGAAAATGTTTGTATTTTAATATTACTTATTTTTATACACAAATAAGTAGGGAAAAACTTAAAAAATACGATTGATAGTCTATATCACAAATATAAGTATGATATTTTTTAAGTTAACAGCGTTAACAACTCGTCGATTAATTAAAAATACATTTAATTGCTTTGTTTTTAACAAAAACCCTACAGTAATATTTTCTATCCAACTCAACATGATGCACGAATGAAAGTTATGATATTTCAGTTTACAAAGAGCGTGATTGTGATTGGCTGAGCCATCCAACATCCAATAAATTTTTGAACCTATCCAATTCGCAAGTATTGGATCGAAACGGAAGTCATCAAACTTCCTTCAACAAATATGGCTGCAATAGTGACGTTTTTGTGACGTCAGTACCGTCCAACATGATTTGACCAACTTTATTTTTGGCGATTGAAAGAAATAATTTGACAGTGTGGTAGGGCCTTAACAATGACCTTCAACAATGCGGCGCTGACCGTAAACATTCACAACGTTTTAGCGCAATGAATTATCAGTATAAGCTGGTTAGCGATAAACTGAACATTTTTAAAGAAAATCATTCCTAGAATAATAATTGAGTAGTGTTTGTGCAGGGAAACGATGTAAATGCAAGAAATTCACATTTTGAAGTTTTCTATTGAAAAAATTATATGTCCTGTTGCTAATACCGTAATAAGTGTTATAAGCGCCAATAATTGGCTACGTTGTTCAGCTCAAACAAACGTCCGTAGAATGCAATTGGTGTAACTCCATGACTGGTGTCATGGAGAATGACGCAAGTGTCCTCTAAGTAACATTACTAACTTTTCTGTAACAGTTATTTTGACACAAACAATCCTATAAATAAATGTAACACAGCATTCGAATTATAAAATTATTTGTGACAGGTCATTTTTATATCCTGGAAAACTTACTGTTTGGCACTTTTACTGTATATCGTTTCCCCCAAGCACTCCTCAATTAAAAATAACTTTTGTTTTGTTTTGACCTCGGACGTTAACTTTTGCGTACAGCAATATATCGTCCATGAAACAGTAAAATGTTGTAACCCTCAGTTTATGTGAAACTAACATTTTGTTACATCAGGGCATAAAGGACATGTATACACCTTCAATACAACGTCATAGCCCATCAGAAATTAATCTTATTTTAATTCCATCAAATTCAAATATTTTATCTCCCATGAGTTTTTTAGAAAGTATTTTCAGTACAACTTCAGCACTGTGGGATACGACACATTGCAGTTCCATGGACGATATGTATACACACACTCTGATTGTAATTAGGTTGCTTTATTTACATTAAAAAGTGCCACACAAAACTATGAATTACCAGGAAGTAAATATAACCAGGGTTTCAAAACTGCTCACTTTATCCTGAACAACCTATAAATAGACGGTGTTATATATCAATAGACTATGCGCCAATTGCTAGTTCGGTATAATATATATATATATATATATATATATATATATATATATATATATATATATATATTGTTTTTTGCATTGAAACTGTCTTATAAAAAGTATATTACAATTTTTTCCTGTGATTACGAATATTGGAATTATAATACTAATATGCATTTTGTAAGACAGTTTCAAATTTGAAAAACTTACAGCATATTTGACTAACAAATTAAAAATGGCGCTTAGTCTATTGATGCATAACACCCACCAATTGTAATAATTCAACTTTATTTTCGAATATATACTTTTCCGTTATCATATGGCTGCCAGTTAAGTATTTAAAAAGTAGTTTCATTAAACGTAGTGGAATCTGAGAATGTCTCAAGAACCTGCAACAAGGAAAAGTTTACAAATTTATGTACACGGAATCAAGCTGATCAATATTTGTTCAAAATAATTTCCGTGTTTAAGTGGTTAAATATCACACAACACGAGGAAACATTTAATTACCAACACAGCCATGACGTAAAAATATCACAAAATGTAAGCTTTTTATAAAAATAAACTATAACAATTATAAAAACAAATAAATTTCAGACCTAAAATTTAAAACAATCCTCCAAGATGTTGAACATTGATGATAAAGCCTAGGTAAATTTACCGACTACACAAAGCCAGGCAGTTAAAGTATTATCATTCTATAGTGATTTGAACGCACAGAAAGAGAGTTATTATTTCTGCCGAACTGAGGAATAATACTTTCAAGTTTTTCGAAAAGGAAAGTAATTTGTAAAGTCGCCGCCAACCAAGCGTTCGAAACGCGGTGCATTGTGTTCGTAAATACACTTTTTCTTCAAAACCATTGTGCCATCGTAAGAAAACAAAACACACTTCGGACAAGGACAAGCTATATAAACGGAGCAATTTGAGATAATGGATTGAAAACATTAAAATGATACAAAATATTATAGCAATAATACGTGGCACAAAAATTTAAATTAATAACGGCGCAAGGCAAATATCGATCAAAACTATTATATAGAAAAATTTAATTATTTTATGTGTACACCGAATGCAATTTTTACTGTGTACATTAACTTTGATAGCAGTTTTGAAATTTCTTTTACAAAATAGTTTTCCATATGTAAGATCAAAATTTTACTGTTTTGGAACTCGACTACACTAAAAACAGCCACAATTTGACTAGTAAGAAAATTCATGCAAAAATAAAAACTAAGCAGCACATTTATTGAAAAAAATTATTCAACTACAAACACCTGATTTTCTTAACTTAATTTACCAAAATATTTAATAACTTACTTACAATCAACAATGTTTTAAATCTGTTATAAAATTTTAATAGGTGGTGTCGAATTTTCATTAAGTAACTATTTTTTCGCGTAAGTAAGATTTCGTTATGGTAAGTAGGGCACTTATAGCTCTAAATTTATAAGCCATAAATATAATGTGAATAAAAAGTAATCAAAGGTGTGTTTACAAGTTTAAATAAATAATTATATAAATATTTTTTTCTGCCGAGCAGTTTCGAATTCGCAACACATTTTAATCGCACTATACAATCAGCTTCGAAAAGAGGAAATCACTATTGGTTACTACGTATGTTCGGTCAACGGTAGTTAACTTTTATCTTTGTTCATTGAATCATTTTGAAAACAGTGACAAACCAAACTAATGATACCGTGTCTGTCTACAACATAAGTTAATGGACTAAAACATACTTGAATACTCTTAGAAAGAATGCTAACTGTTCTTTCACTGTTACGGTTAATCTAAACGTACACTTATCTATTAAATACGAAACATGCCTCTTCCTGCTTCTTCCAGTTATGTATTAAAGTACAGGAATATTTTCAGACACGCGGATGACGAGAACTTGTATAGATGCTTGAGGAGGAAAATTTAACCTCACAGCAATTATGTACTATTATAAATTAAAGTGTCATGTAGACGTAGTAGTTTAAGATAGCCCCTGAAACCATGTTTTTGGATCTGCTGGTGGCAGTAAAAAGTAAGCCATACAAGTGTTGTGGTATTTTTTCTATGAGACTTTAAGCAGTCTGAAAAAGTGGTTTTTAGTCATTTTTGGAGGAACCCCAAAGACATGTTTATAGTAGACGTACTGTAATAAAAACATTATAGAAACACAGCCTTAAGCAGGCTCTCGTAACTCGAATAGAGAAAACGAACCTTCAAGCAAGGCTTTCTGTATTTGTCCTTCTCCGTCAGACAACTTATAAAAATAAAAAATAAACGTTTCAACGAAACAGCACTGAAATTAAATTATTCTTCTGTAATAATGCTTCGTCATTAACAAATCGTTTGATTTAATTAATTTGCGAAGTTTTAATGTAATAGCGTAAATCATATTACTAAGGTTGGCCATTACAAACCGAATTGTAATTATTTAAATTTCGTATTTGTTAGGTTGTTTAGAATCACATATTTAAAATGTATTTTTGTTGCGCTGTAGTACAATAAATCAGCTTCCAATAAACTCATAAATTCATAACACTTAGACAATATTAATGACAGAATTACTTAATAGGCCTACTATTTTTTTATGAATATATTTTCACCTTTCAGAGTCATCAGGTAATGCGTGTGTGGGAAACTTGCGCTAATGCGGATGGCATTTGTTTAGTGTTAAAACGCCGTAATAGTAATTATTTTATTAATTTAAGGGAAAGTATTGTTATGATTGATACGTGGAGAATTCAAAACACAAGGAAATGTGGGAATAATGTAACATCTCTCTCCATCATTCATGTGGTGCGTTCTGACGTTGGTATTAGGGATACATGAACTGACAGTCTACTATGGTTGTCGTCGGCGGAAATAAGGTTATCGTAGTTTAACAAGGGAGTTAGAACTCCCTTATTATATTCTCCCTGACGTAAGTAGTGTTAACTTTTAACAAGTAAACTTATTGGGATTAAGTTAACTAGCTTCACGTAAAACAAACCACGCATGTCACACGTCACCGCTCATGTACTAGGCTTAGACTTCTCTCAGTAGGTTGGATTTGCGTTGTGTAATAAAGACATTATTGACCGTAAGAGGCCGTGTCAGTGTTTCAGGCGCGTGTATGCAACACGCATTAACCCCATATATATCAAGGCAAATATTACCATCACTATAGCAATAAGAGTATTACACTTATCAACGTTATCATTGTGCTTTATCAAAGACACAATCGTTCTTATTATCGCTGCATTCTGCAAAACCAAGAATAACAAACGGTTTCGTTACTAACATGATACAAAAAACAGGTTTGTAAAATTGTTATTCAACCACTCTTTATGTTTAACTTGAATTAATAGACACATTTTGCATTTTTGTAGTTATTAATTACAATCAAAGTAATTTTCCACAAATTCTATATCAATGTTTAAATATTAGACCACACCACAACAAAATATACACAATGTACTAAACATGCAAAAAATTATTATTTTCATATCTTGAGCATCTTAGAGGTTGGAAGTACGTTATACATTTCGGACTTTTTATGACAACGACTAGTATCATTCAAGTGTATAATATGCCATCCCCTCTCCTCCCCTCCCCCTAGGGTTTTAATGTGGGTTGTCATATAATATATTCGATTTAAAAATGAGAATGTGTTTATCTATGGACATACACCTTTCCTTTATGATTTGTTGACAAAACCTAAGTAGTGATGATCATGTAATCCACAAAGGCAACAGGATAAGTTGAATTTATCGAAAAATATGCCTAATAACGTCCCAGATACGGAAGATTAACACATATTTAATTTTCATTCCTGTGTCGAGAAATTCCGAATTGGAAATTTATTCCAACTGCACTAAAAATACATACATAAAAGAAACCAAACGACGAATTTGAGGTTAATATGTAATTTGACAAAGACGATCGAGGACAACATACAAATGACTATAAAATAACCGACAATACAGTTTTCAATCAACGACACTGTCTATACGCTGGATTTTTAGTGGCAAAAATATGCTGTTTAAAGAGTTTCCTATCCAACATTTGACTATACCAAATTCTTTACATAAACTATTCTTTAAAAGATTAAAGGGGGCCGGGCTCCCTGTAACACCCTTTGATCCGCCCCGCACATATTAATTTTCAACGTAGTGTAATTACACTCCAGTACTGGTGCAAGGACAATCGTTTCCGCTCAGTAAGTTTTACGTAGGCACTATCTTATATTGTCACGTACCCTACAACTTAGGCCACTGTAGCACTCATGGCCGGCTAGAACAGTATCGGTGATATCACTCGGACTTGATCTGGCAGCGCACTTCTGATGTAAAGACCCCAGCTTAGTGGAAATACGACACTACTGCCACACAAACTACCCTCCCCTTCCCAAACATACATACCCAGATCAGTTGGACAACAATCGAGAGAAGTGATTATACATGAACCGCCAGTCAGATGGCCAACGGGAGTGTGCGATATTGGTTTGTAGGCATAGTTTCCGAGCGAAAATATAACGATGAATGGCTCGCATGAAATAAAATGCATCCCGTAGTATCGTTGAAGTATGGATAATCTTTTTAGGATTTTACGAAAAATCATGTCAATATTTCCGGTACAGGAATTTGGTTGAGATCACAAATGGTTAAAATATTACATAGAAAATGAAATTATTTTATGGAAGTATACATTTATATGTATGTTATTTGTATGACTAATTCAGATCTGTGTGACAGCTAAAGCTGTACATATATGAGGGTGTGGAGCTGAATTTTACCGACGTACTTCGGCAGATCGTTCGTCATTAAAATAGATCGAAAAAATGAAATTGACGTCTGTTTCTATTCTTAAGGGGTGTAGTCGTGTAACTACTATTGAAAGTGTAATTGCACCAGATATTTTTTGCAAGGAACTCTACTGACAGTTGTTCCTCAATATATATGTACCGGATTTGTGCTAAATTGAAGTCTTGAAGTCTTCAATTACAACTGACTTTGTTACGATAAAAATATAGGGTCGCCGCTTAACGTCCCACAATAAAAACGTTACGGCGGGAACACTGCGCGTGTATTTACGACTTTGGTCGTAGAGACGATGACGCAACACACGTGCCGACCAGCGTCGCTCGTAGCACCTCAGCGATTTTCACCACACACATAAGGCGTATTTTAGCGGTTGAATTGGTAGCGGTACCTGTAAACAGAGCATTTTAGCGCTCCTGTTTACAAGGGTGTTTGCAAACATGCTGCAACCAGGCTGAGGGTGTTTGCACGTTTCTGGCAACCAAGGCAGGAGGACGGTTACAGGGTTTGGTCACAGGATGTTTACCTTTACTTTTATTTCCTGTTTTGTTTCGAACAAATCTAAAACCAAAACAAACTGTATTTATGTGAAATATGGACGAAACTTAAGTTATTTTAAAATAAAATTATGCAATATTAATTTTTCATCATATACTGGTGCACAATTAAATTTATTTCTACAATTTATTATGTTGTACATGTAAAAAATAATGAAAGTAGTTTATTTTCCAATAAACGTATTCGTGAAGAAGTATTTTCCTTTATGCAGTCCAATTCTATTCCTGATAAGACAATAACAAGTACACAATTTCGTAACTCCATGGTGGTAGCCATTTATGTTTACTGAATATTGCATTTTAGCGATTTCTTGTAAATGCAAACAGATTCGGCAAACGCTTGCTAACAGCTTGTGACCAATTCAACCGCTAAAATACGCCTATACACACACACTTCACTAGGCGGCCATCCAAATTAGAACAGCCTACGGGCATTTTACTACAGTGACCTGGACTCGATTCCTGCCCAAACTTCACACGTGAAAACCGTAGCACAGTTTGTTATTGATGAGTTTTCTTGGGTTCTCTCGTTCCTTCACTAATGCACTCCGTAAGTGCTCCATACGGATCTCATTTCACACTCACAAAGGCTGAAAACCTAAGCATTTCATCACCATGCAAAACTCTCATTGTTGCTATCACTTTGTTTCTGTTGTGTGAATAGAAATAATCTTGGGCACTGCATCCTATATGTTACAACTACAACAACGGCTAGCTGAAAATCAATACGGTAAAATTGAAATATTTTAATAAGGAATTATTAAAATATTAAATTACATGCACATCAATTATTTTATAGCCAGTTTATGTATCAGTTAGTCTGTACCCAGTCTGAATGACTTTCGATTACATTCTTATTGTTTCATTTTATATTTTTTTGTAAACATGATTTAGTGTTTTTTTAGCACACCGATTAAACAATATGTATATATATATTTTTTTTGCGTGATTTAACATTAATGTTTTAAATACAACCCAATTCACACCAACATAGTGTGACAAGGACACATTGCAAAACTTTTTTTTTTTGTTTCTAAGAAATATGTGCTTATCTCGAGACATGTGTGCCTAAGACCTTCGGTTTCACTCTCCATTGGTATGATTATATTTTAAGCCTTTTAAAAATCCCGAGAAGAAAAACGTTAAATCTGTGATCAAAGAGAAATTCAATTTACCATGCGCTAAAATACAAGCATTGTAATTTATTTAATTGTTGACTTATAGACCGAAATCAGTTCATCAATTCAAAATATCCCTTATTGCCCCAAACTGATTGCAGCCTGAATATACGTGAACAAATAAATCGCAATTCCAGTACTGTAGTGGAAGTTAAAAATAATTTGCTATATAATCGCAGATTCAACTTTTTTTTCGTAGAATTTCAAAAAATTTGAAAAATGCTATAATTCAATGTGGCGACTGATGTCGAACCTTAATACAGCCGTTGATTTTTTTTTTTTTTGTGTGTGGAGCTTGTTCAAGTTGGACTGTTGGCGAGGTAACATTTCGGCCCAGATGCAGTGGGTAAACAAAGCGGACAGTTCCGCTCGGAGGGTGAATTATGTTGTTTCTTTTGCAGAGGCACGAAGACCGACGACGGGTCAGGGGGCGTGTCTTGTAAGGGATGGTTCGTTGAGGGTTGGGGAGGGAAGGCTCCAGTGTCCAGTTTCTCACAGGAGCCCCCGCTTTGTCGGCATCTAGCAAGCTTGTCTGCGACTTTGGCGTCTGTCTCCTGCCCAGCCCTCAGAACATCTTCCTACATCCCCGCACAATGGTATGTAGCATTCCCATGAATATCTGCTGTTAAACTGCCAGGGAAATATGCACTGCAGATAATTACAGTTACTGCCCACGGTATGGATACATACCAACTACATCTACACAAGCTAAAAGTCATAGCGGTATATATTATGAAGGCGCACTCTGTGTTGCAAATACTCAACATTAGCACTCACGCTCGCTCCCAGTATTCCAGAAAATAATTTTACACGCATGGACACTTACACATTGTAATCGCTGGCATCGTTCATCCAGTAGCTTGTTATAAAATGTTATGATTATTATTAGCCGTATCTGAGAATATACTGGACGCAAAATATAGACGCAGTAAACAAATAAACAGTACTCCATGAATGTGAGTAGAGTATGTATTTACAAACACTCGCACTTACGCACTCAGACCTTGCACAATGGAACACTGATGTCACATCAGATTGAGAGTATACACGAGTTTAAATATTTGTGGTATTTGGAACACAGCCTCTTATCACTTATCAGTTATTATATGCACCCAGTTCTCAGACACACACCTTGTGTCGGATTGGCTATTGCTAGCTGAGGAATATTCGTTATTTGCTTTCCCACGTCCAGGTGTGTTCAGCAGCAACTTCTGATTGGCTGGCTCTTGCTGCATGTAGTAGTTCTACCTGTTGATTCTTAGTCATTCTTTGACAGATATTTCCCAACCGCTAAGCTGCTCACTTTCGAATAGAAAGTATGCGATGGGACTTCTCACAGTCTGCAAAAAAATAATACTGCTTGATTTGACAAATAAAACATACGAACACGGAACATAAACCAGAATAACAGTGGTAAACATCACCCGAATATAAATTGTGTGCAAAACTTTTTTTGAAGTTTGCGTAGTGTCTAAAAAAGAAAGTTGTGATTCTTCCTTAAGTTTAAATTTCTTCAACCCAAGCCGTGTTATAGTCGCAAGTTTCAGTAACCGTGTAAGTAACACGACTTATGACTGTTTAAGCCACGCATACAGATTTGAAATAACGCCATACTTTGTTTTAGTAAGTAATGAAGAGTGCTAAATTAAGAGCTACATTCACAACAGTAACATACTGTATTGTTCCGTGGCGTAGCGTTGTATGACGAACCCGAATAGAAGAGATTCATTAGTCACAATTACACTTATGATGTATTCATAGCACGCATGCACGTTACACTGACGCCACACGTAGAAACGTAACATGAACCACATATGTTGCCATGTTTTTTTTAGTTTTTGTATCACATGCTACCACAAATTACCAGATACCAACTTTAATGTTCATAAAAATGTTACTCAAAAAGGTACATTTTAACAGTAAAATAAAAATTTATTTGGCCATTTTTAAAAATAAAATGTAGCTATAATTCAAGAAATTTTACTTTGACGATAATAATATTCTAATCCTGTAACTCCTTGACGTTTCTTTATTTACAGCACAAATTTCTTTAAAAATTGATTTATTTTGAATTAATTTTCCAGTGTTTATAACTTACCATCAGTTTGATACCTTGTAGTCCATGCTTAACACATGATTGTCCACATGTAAGTAATGTATAATCACTAATTACAAAACAAACCATTTCACCATAGTCACATTTTTCATGAAATATCCGCAAAACTATCTAAAACTAACATGCAAACAGGGACAGTGATAAACACGTAAATAAATAAATTGCATATTTCTCTAAACCAATAAAAATCCTAAACATGAGTTCTGGCCATTTGTTAGCAATCATTTAGCGTGTGATGTATTTAGTATCATATCTCAGATGCCGAAATTTAGTATATTTAACTACTGTTGTGATATGGCCTGGAATGCCGGACAGCGAGAGAGGTTCGAGCTACAATTGGGCCAGCATTGGGAAACCACGGAAGACAGCAACTCCCCTCACCCCCTTGTAGTGGCGCAATAATGAAGACAAGCACGCCGTTATATGGTACTGTTACCAAGTAAACCAGGTCTGTTGTCGGTCTGTCGTCCACCAGCACTCATCCGATCAACAGCAGTCCAGTTCTCCGCCGGGGACTCGTGGGGTGGGGACTCGTCCTTCGATGCCATCTCCTCACCAATCCAGCTTCCGCAAGGTCGACGGATCTAGTTATGTGGCAGCAACTCCAACTTAACGTAATATATTAATAATCCGGAATTATTGCGCTCCCCTCCTAAGATAATATAATACTTTGTAACCGGCTTTGTATTCAGAGTAGTATAGTAAATGCCAGTTTAACCATAACTGTCTTAAAGTAATTTAGCCCTAAATAACATCTAAATATACCCACAGTGTAGCTACCATCTGAGTGAAACCACCAAAATAATAACAACTTATGAGCAACAATTTAAATAAAACCCGCAATAAAATAAAGTTTTGTAACACTTCGGTGAAAAAGACAAGTTGAAATAAATTACCTCTTTGGCGAAAAGTTTGCTTCCGCAGCTGGTGCATCGTGATGCTTAGAACTGCTTTTTTCGTTACAAATTTTGTGGTTTCTCTGACCGGTAGGCTAGTCTCCAAGAACAGTTCTGTGCTCCAGCTCCAGCTCCAGATTATTGTCTGCTCGCTGACAGTGATATCACGTGACTGAGCCAGCACTTAGATGCTTATTTATTATTGGCTCAGCACGTTCCAAGCAATCCCAAATAACACATGGGCCGGTTACGAAAGTTACATTATCTTATAATTGTTTCGATTATAGATCGTGTCCAAAATAACACGATATTATTTGCAGATTCCTATAGATATTTGCTTTCAAAACTTGAGGAATTAAATACACGTTTTTAGCGTTTCTTTACGCCAGACGTCCACTTAAGATCTATGTCATACCGAGTTTTGCAGTGAAACCAAAAATATTTTTTTATTGCTACTTAATACATATATAAAATTTTTGCTCCACAGTTTTTTGACACTTATATGTTATAATTTGTAGCTGAATTTTTTTTTGTAGAAATGTACTGAACCGTATTTTAGATTTCATCACCCAAAGTACCAAGTTTTTTGTCGTAAAAATAAGCAAAAACGAATGGAACATTTTTTTTTTTTAAACGCATCCGTGGTATCGTGCTTCGTGTGACTGCACATTGATTCAAATTTTTTCAAAGCTTTTGGTTTAAAAATATTTGAGCTATTGTCGCCAGTCTGGAAAAAAACTCGGGAACAACCAAGCTGTTGCCGGATTTTGGCGTAAAATTATTTTCTTCAAATTTTCTGAACGTGCTTGCATGACGTTGGCCTAGGACAAAAGTTAAGAAAAGTTACAAGTCTATTACTCATTCCTGGTTTTCCGTTCATTTCAAAAGCACTTATTTTCTCTGAGGAAAATGATAGAAATTGGCGTTTTTAAAAACTAATGCTATGAAAATTGTGTTTGCAGAATGTGTAAAAATGCATAGTGAGACGCAACACACTCTTGTCTTTTACTAGCTGTGTGCCCGATGAGACTTCCAATTGACAACATCTCAGGAACCACCCGACTTTTCTCAGATGTTACAGTGTCTGTGTAACCTGCTCTGCCCGTTACCTCTTTCAATCGAGTGTTAAGTTGATGTAACTTTCAGGTTGATCTGTAATATTTCTCGTTTCATAAATCAACCCTTATATATCAGTCAAAACATATTTTGTTAGTATTTACTTCAAAGTTCTTCAGAAGTCTAAATACCAAATTCATCGTTTCTTACTTAATGACGTACTTCCCACACATTCTTTCTTCCCTTGATTTACACCTTATCGGATGCATTTCCAAAACGCTGATACAACTGAATTATATTTACGAACAGAAGAAGAACACCAATTTTCATATTTCTAACTTCAAAAATGTAAAAAATCACGAACTTCCATACAAACTTTTGTACGCTATTAGAGGATGAAATTTAAAAATCCTGTCTTGCTCATCTTCGTAATCCCGTGCAAAATTCATGTTTCTAGACTCACCAGTTGAAGCTGTGCGTTGTCTGTCAGTCAGTGATAAGAGTTTTATTAAGTAGATACACTCGAAAAAATAATTAGTAAATTTCCCGCAGTGCGTATAGGAGCGTTAAGATAGTATGTTAGAATGGTTCCCCAGACATCCACGGTAGCACTCCTAAACTTTTTATAAAACAGTCAAATGTATATTGAAGTTACCAGACTTGTATTGTAACAACTATAAAAATTCGCGTATTTACAAGGCGGAAGTATGGTAACTTTTCCATACTATGTTTAGGTTAATATTACTTCCTAAACATTTTAGGAAGTTTTATTACAGTGTAGCTGTCCACCCGCGGCTTTGGCCGCGTGTAGCTCATAACGGCAAACAATGTTCTAAGTTATTGCACAATAACAAATTAATTTTTTCACAACGTTCATACATGGAGACATCAGAAAAACATGCTGTAAGATTTTCGGATTTGAATCAATCTTACATAAATTATATTAATATTTGAAATTCAGTGTCCATGATCACATTGTATATGAATAAAATTATTTTCTTTAGAACAAAACGGCTTTATACCGAACAAGCTATTGTCGCTTAGTCTATTGGTGCAAAACACTGTCCAATTTATAGTTGTCAATTGATGCGATCCCAGTACCTCCCGGTGAGAATATTCAAATTATCTCACCACGTACTGTCGGCAGTATTCTTAAAAGTTATTACCAGCCCAGGTACAAAATGCGTTTTGCCACGTTTCTTACAGGCTACATAAAGCAGCAAAGAGTAACTCCGTATAGCCTAAGTAATATTTCGAATGTATTACTTACTTTTCGGACATTCTGCCTTGAACAGTTTACAAACTAAGTAACCCCCATCACAATCAGTGCCTTCAAGCCACCGAAGCATATACCAAGGAACAGAAACGGTGTGTAACTGAATAGGCAGTCATCGAAAGTTTAAATTGCTCCGATGTTTAATAAGTTTTAAGAGAATTGGGCATTTAGCGAAAACATATTTATGTCTTTTCAGTCACTTAGTTGTGGAATTTCAAAAAATGAATAAATTGATGGGTAATTACCTAAGCATCATTTTGAAGTGAAAAACACCTCGGAACGTCAACTAGTTAAGGAGGTACCTAATATGAAGTGAAAACACATTCTATGACTTTTCACCACCTTAATTTTCAAATTTCAAAACATAATTAAATTGTGTTTTAGGTGTTTACGTAAGCATCATTATGAAGCAATAATCACCTTCATATCTAAACTGGTTTAAGAGTTATCAAGGATTCATTGAAAATACATTTTACGATTTTTCACCCCTTCAGTTTCAAAATTTCGAAAAAAAAAATGAACAGAAATCGTCTACTTAAGAATCATTATGAAGCAAAAATAAAATGCCCGGATGTCTCAACTTGTTTACGCGCTATCCAGAATTCACTGAAAACTAAATTTACGAATTTTTGTCCTCTTAATTTTCAAATTTCAAAGAATTCCGGGAGTTGTGTATTATTTTAATTTCTATTAGCATCCTACTGAAGCAAATAATAATCTCGATATTTCAGCTGATTTAAGATTTATAGAGCATTTGTTGAAAACATATTTCGCCATTTTTCACGCCTTTGATTTTCGAATTTCGAAAATTCTTTCTTAGAGCTCATCTACGTTACATAAGGAAAATTCTGTACAGAATTTTATATTTCTAGACTCCTCGGTTTAAGTTGTGCGTTGTCTGCCAGTTAATGTTAAAAGCGTTTTATGAAGTAGATATTACGTCATTTGATGGCAGGGTTAGTACCACGGCCGTAGAAGAACAGGTCTGGACATTCGCCTGGAAACTTGACTCCCTTGTTGTTTGGCTGCAGTTCACCAAGTTACCGAGAATATTGTGTTTTATTGGCGCTGATGTTACGGCGGTCGGACTAAACTCCGCCCACTTCCTTTCCACTAAGATAAACAATTTATCAAAACGTATTGTTTAACAATTTATGAAATACTTTCTTCGCTCACAGATTTAAGAAAAGGCTCCAGCAATCTTTATTTACTTTATAAATTTAACAATGGAAAAAAGTGGACGGAGTTTGAGTCCGACCATAGATTGTTAGATAGGCGAGTGTCCAGACCTGTTCTTCTACGACCGTGGTTAGTACTGAACGTCTCATAGACATAGCGACTGGCCACCAGTCAAGAGACTTGCACTGAGAGGCTGTGATGAGGCGTGATACACTTGCCTGCGTCGCCCGTAGCGTTTCTAGGCTTCGAAAACAGCATATCTAATAGTACAGAAGCACAACTGTCTCGCTTGTGGCGAACTCGAGTCGCACGGTCCAGCGATACTGTATTGTGACACTGGGAAGCAATGTGACGGTAATTGTTTCGTCAATCAGCAGCCTCAGACGAACTCGTTAGAACGAGGCCCGGTCAACAAGGAGTCCTCCATACCACACTGTGGACAATCACAAACATCAGAGTCTCGTGCAGCCAGTATTCGACCTAGCAGGGTGTCGTCAAATGTACGACTGCATAAAGTCGCTTCTGTATACCTACATATTCAATACTTGCAACAAGTTTTTCAGTCCGCTATCGGAAATAAAACCATCGAGGAGAGTGCAATAAGGGCCACGCCTACGAGGCACGTGAAGTACTTTTGGAGGTTCGTTAGAGAATACATGTTCAACATTCATCAGGTGACATCTCTCTGACTGTGATAGTATTTTCTCATTGGGATGTAACTATTCATAATAGTACATCAGATACATACATACACACATACATACATGCTTACATACATACATACGTAGATAGGTACATACATTACAACATACATACATATATACATACATTCACCGTAAAAAAAATTGATAAATTTACTCTACATGTAATGGAAGCTAATTACCTCTACATGTGAGGGAAAATTACTCAACACATGTCAAGGAAAGTTACTCAACTGGTAATGTAATTTTTCATTACATATTGGCGCAGTCCTCTAGGACAATTTGACATAACGCGCGAGCGAAACTTCAGAGTGGTCTGTGTGGCGTATACACTACCTTGCGAAAATTTCCACACATGTTCGGAAATCAGATTTCCCTCTCAAGGTTCGGGAATATTACCATACATATGATGAGTAATATTACTCACTTTTTTTACAGTGTTCATACATACTGTACATACATACATACATACATACATACATACATACATACATACATACATATAGATATGCTGCACGACAAACGTAAATATTACGTCCCAACGAAAGTATTTCTGGTATTATAGTTTACTAGTAATGCGCCCACAGCTTTGCTCGCGTGTGTTACTCATAGCAGAAAATATTTGCTTAGATTGGGAAAACCTCTTTGTAGGCTACAGCAGATTGGTACTTCAGTCCTCAAGAGTTAGAATGTCCACGCGACTAGTTGAACTAACTCTGCAACAGCATAAGTAGCTATAGCTGTCCATGTGAAAAACTTTCATGTCGAGCGGACGACGGGAATTCTCAATTGTCAATAAAATCTGAACTACTGATCAAAATTCGATGAGATTTATTTTTGCCGAGTAGATATTTTATCAGCGGACGTTTATTTATATATCACTACGCGGTAGTACGCTTTACTTTCGAGTAAAAAATTAAAAACTGTTTTTACATAAATAAAGGCTTGAAACTACAAAAGCTACAAAAATGGAAAACTGTCGTTTCTATAATTTGTAATATGATAATATCCAGGCTTCTAATAACCGAATTGCAAAACTACTCGCATTTTGATTTGAAAATAATTTTACTATCTGATAACCACTGCACGAGAGGTTTACGGATGTGAAATACACCTCAGTACCTCTACTGTTAATGATAAGTATCATCGGCTGGTAGAAAACATATTTTATGATTTTTCACCCCATTAGGTGATGAATTTCGAAAAATCTTAATTTCACATCTTTCATATTTGTACAAGTAACCAAATTACGTGAAAACCACTACGATAGCCCTTTCAGTCAAATCAAAATCATTCATTCATTAAAGAACACATATCACCTCTGTACAGTACTGTAAGTTCGAATTTTGAAAAATCTTAAAAATTTTTTTGCGGCCACTTAAGTTACCTAATGATCATCCTGAAGCGAAAATAAACTGAATATCCCGACGGGTTCGATACATATGAGTTAGAGGATTTGTCTAAAACACATTCCAGGTATTTTCACCTCTTAAGAGACTAAATTTCGAAAAACCCTTGAATCAAATTTTAGATTACTTTGCTGGTATTTCTTGGACGTAAAAAAACACGACAATAGCCCGCTGGGTTCAAGATACGTCGACGATTAATTAAAAACACATTGTATCACTTTTCACCACTTTTCACCTTCGCTTTGGTTGTTTCTTCGTTTTTTTTTTTTTTTTTTTTAAGGTACTCATTTTATCGTTTATTTTATAACTGTGTGTTTTCTCTGACTCTGCAACATCGCTACCAATGGCGCGTATCCAGCAAAACACTTCAGATTGGCATACTCGCAATAATTTTGAAAATCACTCAAACATCACACTCTTATTTAAGTTTCCAAACATTTCCGTGACAGTTTCATTGCTGACAGCAGCAGCGTAGTGGCCAGAAAACTCACCTCCCTCGAAAAGGACTTGGGTTCGATCCCCAGTGATGTCATTCCTTGTTTTCGTAATTGGGTAACGTGGCAGATGCTGCCGTTGACAAACGGTTTTTGTCGAAACACTCAAATTTCCCTCTGCCCATGCATCCCACCGTTTCTCCATACTTATAACCAGTGTTTTTTGCTGAGAAGATTTTTGCGCCAACTTGTTCCAGATCCTTCATATCTGCAGCTCTACTTGGTGGTCTGTGATTGCGTGTTTTTAACTCTCCTCAAATAACAGACGTGTGGTGTCGCAGTTACCTTGTCCTCATTGGCGCAGTCCAGTGACAGACGCCTCTGCACAACGCACATGCTGCTAATAGCAATAAATAGAGCCCGGTAATTTTCGCGAAAATAATTTTGCAGCACTTTGTTTCAGTGCCTTACGTGCGCACCTGCATCTCTGCTCTGTGGTCAGTGATTGGATGCCGTTAACACCCAGCGTGTGGAGGTTAAACCCGCAAATCAAAGACGTGTTGTGTCACAGTTGTCCGTGTACTTATTGGCACAGTCTAATGAATAACGACTCTGCACAAAAACACTCTGTCAATAATCATGAAGTTGAGGTCCAGGTGTACACGTAAGACACTGAAACAAAGTGGGGCAAAAATCTTTTCGCGAAAACTACCGGGCCCTAGCAATAAAACATAGCTGCAGATGTGCATGTAATACACCGATACACGTTGCTGCAAAATTTTTTCCACCAGAAATCACTGTCTGTATCCAAACTCAACTAATGTCACCTTAACCAACGTTCAAGACCTCATTATTTGTCGCTGACCAATTCTCTTTACTTCACTCGTCCCGTATTACGGTAGCACAAAGCGAAAGGGGTATGAGTTCTAGCGTGTCACCAAAAGAATCTAAACGTATCCACAAACATTTCAGTTGTATACCAACCACTAAAATTGTGAAGCTGATGTTTTTTTTGTGTAGATATGTTTAGTCTGTTCTGCGAATACATTAATTATTATATAAAATGCAATGTTTCACTTGCACATATTTGTTTATTTTATTTCGTAATACACCACATTTTAATTTATATTAAATTTCGTCCTCCAGACAAACTAGGCTATAGTTAAATTCTGTCACTCATCAATGTAATTAATTTTTAAAATAATTTTTCTTTAAAGTATATAGCTCCAAAATTATTTAAAAAGCGATTTAAAATGTAGTATTAAGAGCAGAGTTAGCAGAGGTGTGACTGAACCAAATTTTTTGTCAAGTCTGTAGTTTTTAGATACGTTATCAGTTTTACCGTTAAGATTCGATTGGCTAACGTGGATCGATTTCCGACGCTAAACTATGTTGCAATGAAGATGCTACATTGGAACATTAGCCTTCACTAGAGATTTCTGAAAATGTCACCGGACACATTTTCTTTTATTATTCTCTCAAACTGATTTCGAAAAAAAAAACTGTACTGCATTTCACTTCCTAGTCCATTGCCTTGTAAATGACTGAATCTAAATTAAAGTATTAAAAAAAATCCATTCACATGTTTTTAAGAGTTAGTGGAAGCTAGCTGTTTTTTCTACGTTCGTGGCACGGAAGCGGGGAAGGCGAATATAACACGTCCGTCAAGCACCTCATCGCCTCTAGGCAAGAAGGACGAAACTAGCATACATTGTTTCCGTAGAAGCAGTTTTTCAACATGACTCTAAACTATGACCCTGTTATTTTATTTGTCGAAAGTATATCCAGTGGAGGTTCCTACGACTTAGTTTTCCGATAACGGTTGAAATTTTCCCTGCTACAGCAACGTTAAAAGAAATTTCTAGCACTTTTGAAGAGCTTGGAAATAATGTTTTTAATTAGCGGACGGAATTTCTAAACCAACACGGACACAGTTTGAAGTGTGTCATCTTTTCGTAGGTAAACGCATTGGAAACATTTTAAATATTTATACAAGAAAAAATACTCTCCGTAACACGCTACAGCATGGTTCACGCGTCCGGTTCACTAACTCTAGAGCACCTTTCCGTAGTAATTTAAACATCTTGTTTTAATTTTCGGGAGAAAATTAAGTTAAATGTAAGAGACTATAACAATTAAATTAACTAATAGTACTGGAAATGCAATCTCAAATATAATTAGAGGAATGGAATTGAATATTACCGTAAAACGGGGTGAGATTATGCCACGTTGGGGTGAGATTGTGACAGTAAAATTTTATATGTTTGTCTACAGATATTGAAAACTTCGTACTTACATAGACTTAGCCCTGAAGAATAAATCAAGTCTGTTAAAAATAGCATACGAATAAAAAATGGATATGCTATTTTATGTATAATTTGGTTGTTATAATCTCACCCAGTTTTACGGTATTCATTCTGTGATTAGATATCACAATAATTTCTTTTTTTAATGCAGATTACTAATCAAGTAAAACACGTTTCATGGCAAAGATGAGAATTTTTATTCTTGTTTGTAAATTAATGTCGCTATAGATGTGCAGTTCCATGTTGCATATTGTTTTGTCGTTAACTTGTAGACGTTGCGCTGAGCTACTGCAAGTAATGACTTTATTCAAAATAGCTTATAACATAATTGACATTGCATATGTATTCTAAATATCGATTTCTGGCATTCAGCATAACATAGGGTAAAACAGCATGGCGTGTTAGTGAGGAAACTGATCAGAAATTACTGTAAGCTATCCTTAAGAGTTAAATTTTGCAGTTGTATAAATAAATTAGATTTTTAAATGTTTGTTTCAATGGGAGTTTTCAAATAAATTTTATTGGATTGTGGACATATGCCATTGCTCATGTTCAGCTGATCAAACTTGTGGAAATAAAACCAATAATCTAAGTTCACGTTCCGGTTTGCCGTGACGGGCTTTCCACGTGGTCAACATTCTGTAAGGGATATCCCTATGGTAGTGAATTACTGCGTTGAAGTAGGGAGAGGTTAGGGGATTTTCATATAAAGGCGCTTAGGAAAGTCTACCTCCGTCCGAAATCTCTAAACATTCTGCTAGATTTCTTCGTCGAATCTACTCAGATAAACCCTGCATGTAGATAGCCGCCAACATACGAAAAATATGAAAGAGCGCGTAAAACGTAAACAAACCCAGGCTCCCGCGTGTGTACACAAAATAAAATAATTTTTTTCAGTAGTTAACTCTACAAGGGTTCTACAGTAGCTATACAGCTGTATGTGCTTGTATTGTATCAGTACAAAAGGACATTCTGCACTATACAAACTTGATCTACGGCGATTGAAATATACTGCTCTCACACAAATTAATACATTTAAATATGGGCCGCAAACATACAACTCTTGGAGTTTTTGTACGCTCAGGAAACCCCGTTAAAAATCCAACGACTGAGTAAATCTAATCACGTGATTAAAACTACCGAGTAGATCATATCTACTACGTTTCCGTAAGCGCATTAAGTGCTGCCTTGCCGCTTCCTCATTCTTCGTCTTCATGTTCCTGTCGTTAACACCACTTCACGACTTGGTCCAGCCTCCATTAACAAGGCGCTTTAAACATTATTGTTTATCACCGCTACCCGCCCTCAAACCCGGAACCCAAGCTGAATAAAGCTTTGCCGTGCATCTTGAGGTAAATCCTACGACGGCTTCTTCAAAGAAATTGATGTCGCAACAGAATAGTTCTGTTTACAGAAGTGAAATAGAAATGACGGTTATTTTGATGTAAGCGCACTCGGTCGGTTATTGGCACAGAGTACGAATCTTGAGAAAGTTGGAAGGTTCCTTACTTGTCTGGTTTTTTTCTAGCTCTTTCGTCTTTAGTTCTGGTTTGCGAATGGTTTTCCGCCATATATCAGGTTCTTGCGGCTTGAATCCTATCTGCTACACATTGGTATTTCCACCTAACACGTACGTTGCAAAGGTTCAGTCAACACAACAAGCATTTCATCAAATTATCGTGCGAAGAACCAATTCGGGTTTTCCATTTTAATCATGAAGTAAATACTACACGGTACATTTCCCATACTCGTTCATGTACACAGTTTTATAAGGGCTCTTACACAATTGCACACAGAGGTATAGAGGTTACAACACGAGACCGCGTGGTTAAACAATTGTATGTTACAAATATTTAATAATTATTATTAATTTTTTCTATTATAATTAATGTTTGCCTTCTAAAATTTCCTCGTTGGAACATTTTTCATGTATCCGAAGGTAATTAAGTGAGAAAAGGAAGCCATATAATAATGTATATAACCTTGGAAATATTTACAATCTTCTTTCAAAAATGTCTAGGTTTCTGCATCTTGTTGAAAACTTACTTCTTGGTCGTTTTACACATAAGTTAATGGTAGGGGTGTAACAAGAAGTAAGCACTTAGCACTAAAACTTGTTCATGTGTTAATGTTAAGCGTGGGGACTTCCGCAAAATAAAAGATGTTATAATTATTGTGATTTTTCTATATGTGGTTATTCACAGAATTTTGCACGGTTTACACTACATTATTAATGTTGGAGGTGAGCGATTGATTATGAATTTAAATTACGTTCTGTTACGTTAACAAGTTAGGTGACCATTGGAAACCTCAGACCTCGCCGTTGTCATGAAGCTGGAGGCTGCTGAAGGATTCTTCGGCCAACGACAGACGGCACGTGGTGGGTCTCGACCCAGGAACATCCTGGAAAGCTGGTGACTGGTGGAAGGCTTGAAGAAGACAGATTGAGTTTCACCTGATACATTGCGCTGTATTCCTAGCATGTGGGAAGAATATCTAATGTCCTTGTCTTGTGCAACTACACCTGATTGTACTGTCGCCAACAGCTACTTTGTCCTCCAGGCGAGACTCTTGGCATAGATAACAATCAGCAAACACAGTAATAGTAGCAAACTAGGAAACTCCACAGCTTGATGTATGACCGAATTCCGTCGTCATATGACCTTCGCTCCACTACACAAGTGGTCGCCAACACATGCGAGCAGTTCATCACCACAACTGCAGTAGTCACCACCACGAGCGAAGTATTGGTTGACTTATCCCAAGTATTACTGTACACGTTTGCTCCAACAATCATAGACGGAGGGAATTACCTGAGCTGCCTCTTTGCTCATTTCTGGAGTGGGAGGGAGCTATAGGATTTTCCACTGTGGATGTTTTCCACAATTTCTTAATAATCCATTCGTTGGGGGTCAAACGCATGGATTGGAATAAAGGCTAAAAAGTGCGAATTTCATAAAAAAAATTTATTGCATTTCGAAATCGTCTTAGAACTCTAATTTAATTTAAATTAATACATAAGGGTAAGGGGTTAAGAGGAGACCTCAATTGGCGCATGGACGGCGTTGCAGTGTGTCATGCGTATTCTTTTTTACGCGAAACTGCTTAACTCATTCATATTATGTTTATCTACGGAAAGAACACACACTTGAAACTATATGTTTTCAAAAATTCAGTAGGCTTGTTAGAAACATGATTATCTGGCCTATCAAAATGACTAAAAACGGAATTTTTAGACTGCTGTAACTCCGAAAATATTACCTGAATTCGTAATGCTAGAAGCATGCGTTGGTCTTTACTTCATACTATTAAAAAATAAAATGTTGTAATCGCTTTAAGTCCCTTAGGAAAAAGACTACAACAAAAACCTTGCACGCCAGTTTGGCGCGCTGCAAATAGAGGCGATATACTTCTCGTCAAGTGTGGGACAGTGGCTCTTATCGCTACGCTGTTCCCACGCGTCAAATATGGAAATTCGACACTGGCGAAGATTCCTTTCAAGCGAGTGAACCGAATGTAAGAATCGAAACAATAAATTAATGAATAAAATAAATATATTCACAGAAATATGTTAAAATAATTATGATCTATTTGTAAAATAAAGTGTTATGTTCAAAAATGGCGACCGATCTCACATCCTCCCTGACTCAAGTTGAGAAACAAGAAAAGTGTATAAGTTATTAAAATACAATTACTAATATCAAGATCATGGATTATTTCACCTTACAGTGAGGCCAAGTGAGGACAGGATGGAAAATTATCCAGTGAGGGGATATATCTACGTTTTTTTTTATAAAATCTCTATGACGGAATCATGGCCAAAACAAGGGACAGTAAGAAATAAAACGATTAGAAAAAACGCGTGACTTAAATAAAAAACATTTCGACCTACATTAGGTAAATTAATGCGTAATTCTAGGCCATTTGAGGAAAATTAAACCATTTTAAGGAACTTCATGTCAAGGTAAAACAGATTCACTATAGTGAAGAAGATCGTGGCATCTCAACACGGTGGGCAGCACGTCAGTACCGTAATAAATTGTAAGTTACCGTATCTTCTTCGGACTGCTTTATCAAAACCCGCAAACAAAAAAAAAAAAAAAAAAAAAGGAGTTTCGAACTCGCCTCCTTCAACAATACAAAGAATCAGTTTGCCATTTTGCTTTGGTTCCTCGATGATAGTGCGACTTGATGAACATACTAGTTAACATATATGGGTACCGAATATGGCCTGCTTAAGGTTCACAAATAATGTGTGCATAAGTCATTAACTATATTACTATTGTAACACATGGATGATGTAATGCCGATATTTATGGATGGTGTATGTTCTTACAGGAGACTAGTGTGTATCTATTCCACATAGATCTCGGCATTACCACACAATGGCGATTGGTGGGCCATATTGAGAACTGGGCCGTATTCGGTACAGGTACCTTACTTACATTCGTTTTTCTTTATGAGGGTTAGTTATCTAACAATGTTCAAGATTGCTGTTATCATATTTTTAAGCTATTCTTATGAATTTCTTTTTAATAAATAATTTTTTTCTATCTTTCATTATATTTCAAGTAGTTGCAACATGATGTGACATTTACTGAAGCTGGCATGAGATCTGTGAAAGAAAATATCTCAGCTATTATTACCAAAACTGGTATGAATGCCACCATGCCTGGGTAACCCCTGCCTCGCATGGTAGCTGCCATACTGGTATGACAGACCTTGTACAAAGTAGTGGAGGATTTAGTACCGAGTAGCCGTGTAGCATCGCATGTAAGTTGGTGATATCGTAATACTGTATGGCTTGTAATCACAAACAAATTACACCGAGTTTACACTTATGTTTTTTACTTGCCTGCATGTGCAACATAGGCTACTTGTTAGCATGCAGTCGTATATCGGTGCGTCCTGTCAGGTGACTTTGACTGACTGTGAAAATACATATAGCAACACCAAATTATCAACCATAGTTCAAATAATTTACCATCATTTTAGCGTTCAACAAATGTCCGTTTTACTTTGAAAATCGCATGAACTCAATTCGTTCGAATGAAAGTATGAACAAAAGTATTCCACAGATGTTGTGAGATTCCTTAGTTATAGTTACGCTACAGTCACCTTTTCGTTAAAGGGATTGTGCTGAGGGAATATCTTAGAGTAAATATAGGGTAGAGGGAGTATCCTATATACAGCTGCGTACGAAATTGTGTGTTCAACATGTACCACGTGACTTTAGTGAAATACGCGCGGGAGATTTGAAATAACATTGAGAGAAAAGATAATTGCTTAGTAATTACAACCATGTTGGGTTATTTTGGTACCTTATGAATATATGAACTAAGGAGAGCATACTACCATATTATTGCATAGTATAATTGCGTAGAAATTTCAGAACGACAAATGTAAACAATGTCTGCCACGTTACTGTTTTCCTTAACCCAGCTGTTTTTAGTAAAAAGTAAATATTAGCTACGTACTTACTATAAGGTTTTGAACCGAGATCTTGGTGACGCCACATGACTAAATATATATTCTGGAAGGTACGCCATGAGTTTCAAACAACACGACTGCATATTTACGCCGAGAAAACATAAATAAACACCACCAAACTCTCGAGACCATGTTGGACACACATTTGTGACGTCATGCTCCCTCTACTATATATTACCTCTATGGGGAATATAAACGGTATCTTTTGTCAGCCTAGCATAAGGTACATGGAGGAAAAATTAAAATGTAGGACCCAGACAGCCAATTGTTAACTTTCTGTTTATTCATCTTAGTGAATAGTCCTGTAGCCTATATTCTCTAACCAACAGCCAGTACTTCACTAAGAGTCAGTAGTAGTGTCAGAAGCGATTATTGAACCTTTACTAAGAAGGCGTGGTACATGATTCAACGCTAAAAACAATCATCTATAACTGTAGGTTTCTTAAAGCCAATTTGCGAAAATTAACAATAGCAATCCTAGACAATAGCCAACGTTTTAAACAAAATAGTTTCCAGTGTTACGAACTTCTGAGGCACCATCTCTGACGCCGGAACCTCGTGCATTTAACTGCGGCGCAAGAGATCACGCGTAACGAATTAGTAGTTCTGGATGAATATTTACTCATAAAGTTGGCAACTACCATTATCTAGGATTGTCGTTGAGTATTTTATCCATATTGGCTTCGAAAAAACGTAGAAATCAATTTATGTATTCAGCGTTAGGTAGGCTACGTTTGTGTGTGTGAGGCAGGAGCGGTAAGGGTGTCGTTGGCCGGCGTATGTAAAGACGCCACAACAAAGTTCATTTAAATAGTTTGCCGTCGCACGTAATGACAGAATAGAAATCAAAATTATTTCAGTTTGGTGTCGTAGGTTGACTGAAAATAGTTAGTTGCCCGATTCTATACCATTAATAAACAAAATTTTTATAACATGGCAGTGAAATCTCTCTCCCCTTCTGTACTTATAGGGAGCCACAGTTGGCGCAGTGGTTAGAGCGAGTTTTCTTGGGGATCTTCCGTTTACCACGCCCCTTCATTCCGGCGCTGCTCAATACTTACATCATTTTACCTCTCACCAGCGTTAATGACCTATATATTATGTGCACATAAAAATCTCTTCACTTCTTCGCTCGTGACTTTCTACATTATCATGAGATTTCAAAGTGAAAACATTTCATTCCTGTGGAGGATATATATCTTGCAATTAAAATAGGGACTTTCGGTTCAGTAAGAGAAGTTTTTTTTTTTTTTTTAAATAAAACAACCTTTGTTATGTTCACCCAAAGAATTCGTTAATAGTGAAAGTGTGAAATTTGGTTGGCACAAGTAAATATTTGTTCAGAGTGCGTGGTAGATAAATAAACGCTGAAAACGTCAATTGATTTCTACGCATTTTTCTAAGCCAATATGGATAAAATATTCAATGACAATCCTAGATAATTGTATTTGACAATTTTATGAGTAAATATTTATCCAGAATCACTATTCGTGATCTTTTCCGCCGCAGTTAAATGCACGAGGTTCCGGCGTCAGAGATTGTGCCTCAGAAGTTCGTAACACTGGAAACAATAGTGTTTAAAACGTTGGCTAAAACTGTTGTCTAGGATTGCTATTGTTTATTTTTCGCAAATTGGCTTCAAGAAACCTACAGTTATAGATTAATGCTTTTAGCGTTGAATTATGTACCACGCCCTCTAAGTTGTGGACACAGTCACGTTTGTGCTATAGAGAACTATAACACCTTGAAACATAGCCGATGGTAAAACTTGAGAGCTGTGTGTGTTGTGTGTGACTTACGCTGTAACTTATCAGACACGGCTAGATTGAACGTAGCAATAAAAAACATATTATCAAATAACTATCTAAGTAAAACGTTGATGACATTTAATCTGATAAATGACATAGACACACACAACATATTTATGTCAAAATTTCAGATGTAATTCTTTCGTTAGGATTGTTTGTATCAGTATAAAACTTCATAAAACATTGTCAAACATTTATATAATGCTTATTGGCCGAGAAAACTGAAAATAACATTTGAGTTATGAATTACGTTTTCTAATTTCGAAACAAATAAATCAATATACGTCAACCGAACAACATGCAACTTCACAGTTTGTACAAGAAATAAAATAGTTTGTTCGCTTCAGCGTGCGTGTGTTGAGATATATATGTGCGTATACATATAAATACATATAAACACACAAAAAAAGTGTCCGGTGTGTGGTCAGTGGACCGGGGTAACATACACGTTGGCAAGGGAGGGAGGTTGTCGTAGAGAATAGCTTGGGTGTGGGAGGCAGCAGGCCGAGGGTGAGACATATTTATCAGCATCCCTGGCCAGGATGAAGCTGTTGCGGCTGGACCAGTAACCCACAAAGGCTGTATGCTGGACTTGAGAAGAACTCCGCCCTCTTTGTGGTAGCCGCCGACTGTCGTTGGAGCGCTCGTGTCGCCTTCGCTTCGTCTTGCTGAGAGAACCATCATCCACTGCGCTGCCACACTTCTCATTTTACTACTTCAGTTTCATTAAGGTCGCGGCCTGGGTGAACGTATTTTGCGTGTTCGAGGCTTTTAAGTGCGGGACCGGTAAGGGCGACACTTCACGACATCACGCTTCAATCTAGCCTCTAGGCGCAAGTCACTGGTGTTCTGTCTCCTCGCCTACAACGCACCTCTATGTGACATTCAATAGTGTCCCCATCGTTTTGTGACGTAATTACATATAAGTATGTGTTGTACACACCTATTCCTTTTATAATATTCTGAACCAAGATTTTCTCGCCTTAAATGGACCACTGAATCGCCCTCTTTCGCCGTTTTCGGCCGTGTACTAATAAACTTCAGAGACACATGGAGAATCTGGAACGGGTATAGAAGTGTGTGACTTTCTCTGAATGCTATTCTGAGATTCACGACTTTCGAGAGAATTATTATTTTTTTTTTTTAATACAGACGAAAAACGGTATAGTAAAATTGCCCTTCGTCTTTGTTATAAAGTTTGTTTTACTGTGTAATGTAATTTTTGTAGACAAACTATATAAACTTTTTAGCTCACTTATCTATCAATGAAAATGAAATCTCGTTAATTAACTAATTAAATTTTATCGTGCAGCGTATTTCGTCTTGCAAATATCAACGTAAGTGGTTGAAATTAGTTTTAACAGGGTAAATTGCGATCTTATGATACCGGCCACCATTTTAGTTATTTTAAAAAAATATTATCGTCAAAAATGTTGAAATTGGGCCAAAATAGAAATGTCCAGGACACGTAGTGTCACAAGGAAACATTCCTTGCATGATGTGCAAAGTTACGTCCTTGCGAAGTGCAACTTGTCACCACCAGGCATGGTAGTACTTGAAACACATACATCTTATGTGACATTTAACGTTCAGTTGTAGCAACGCACCTGGCACCTTCTATGCGTATGTATGTGCATCAGGAAGGGTAGGCAGTTGCTTCCCCTCCCCACCCCCCTGAAACAGGTAAATGACTTTTTTTTGTAGTTTTGTTTCAGTTATTCTTTGCTTCTGAGGTGTTTCAATCTGATTATATTATGTTATACCAATTAAATTTGAAATACTGAACAGTTTCTTTCACGTTTCTTTATAACAAACGTATGACGCCATGTTTGAATATCTTAAATACATGTAACTTTTTTTATTTATATGCACGTATTGCTTCGTGCAGTTGTATTTACTGAACTATTTAAATTGTGCTACGTATGAAAATAAAGGAAATTACTGGTATTTTGTAAGACGTAACAAAATATTTGCTGTGCTTATGTATCACATTTAGTTTTTATCTCATTCCTATGTCCTCTTTGGACTAAATCCTGACTATAGTTGTGTGGGTAAACAAACTGTTCTCTAGTCCCTACAACTCCCTCCACTAAAATAAAAGTACAGTATTGTTGTTACAAAGCTTGTGTTGAAACAGAGACAGCAGTCCAGTTTGCCTGCCGGTTGTATCAGTGTTGTTCATACAACAATCTGTCCTATATAGGTAACAATGGGCTCTCTAAAACAAAGATGATCTCTGCTCCTCCTACCGAAGACGTTTGTTGTAGTAATAGTCAGAGATTAGAGAAACATACTTTTCTCTCATCTCTGGCAATAATCCAGATAGTACCGATAAATACCTTACATAGCAATACCGTACACTCAATTTGATTATTCGGAACATTTTTATGCTAGTGTTCCTAGTGATAGGTGTTTGAAGTTAGCCTTTTTTTACAACTTTGTTTTACATATTTTTTCAGTGTACATATCTTTGATATCCACGACAAATATAAAGTATGCAGTTCCACAGAGAAAAGTATGCATTTTGTTCTATGCTACGGTTTTAATCATTTCTCACTAAATGGATGATTTCCACTCGCCATGCTAAAACATGTTAGTGTACGGTATTGTAAAATAAGGTTTTTGGTACCGACAGCAAAACTGGACTGCTGGTACTATTTTAACGCAATTAGACTATGGTTGTAAACGACAGTTTATCGCGGGAAAACTTGGCTGTATGCTGGGTTTCAACACACGTTCAGCTTACCAGATTACGGACTTTCGCTTGTACTGTGGAGCTGTTACCCTATTTGACTGAGCCAATAAGAATCCCGCTATTGTAATATTTGATGCCTTTTATTGTTCAGCAGACAGCTACGTTGTGTCAGACGTACATTACCCAAGCATGTGTGTTGCAATTAACTACAGCGCTTTCAAGGGTATGTTGGCACAAATATTTTTTTTTCAATATACCATTATTAGAGATGATGGCATATCGCGAAAATATTTTATGCCAATATACGCTTGAAACCGCTGTAGTTTCTTGCTACATGTACGATTGGGTGATATAAGTCTGACACAACATAGCTGTCTGCGGAACAATAAGAGGCATCAAATATTACAATAGCTGGATTCTTATTGGCTCAGTCAAATAGGGTAACAGCTCCAAGTATAAGCTAAAGCTAGTAATCATCTGGTAAGCTGAACGTGTGTCGAAGTCCAACAAACTGTTAGGTTTTCCCGCGATGAACCATCATCTCTAGCTAGAGATAATTTTCTTTCAGTGTCCAATGATCGTCTTCTAGTGGCCTACGGACTGTGGCCGGCAGGCGACCGACATGCCATGACGACGGCGCGAGCTACAAACACAAGCTCTGGTCCAGTATGTAGCCCAGGAAGAAGTCAGGTAGAGGAGGGGATGAGGAGGGGAGGTAAAAGACATCGCCTTGTGTCGCTCGCCGCGCCATCATCGCCTCGCAGTGCCACAAACCCCGCCGCACCAAGATGAATGGACCCGACCCGCGCGCCACAATGCCGCCAATGATTTTCAATGCTCCATAAATACTTCAATAGCGGACACTTCCCTTACCCCCCACCACCCCGGTACACCTCCCAGAACGAGGAAACCATAATTTATATCCTTCGTCGGAGCGGGATCCTGAGAAAGAAAACTCTCCGTATTGTGCCTCCACAACGGGGACAAGGTGTGGAGACAGAAATTCGAATGTTTATGGTAACATCTTTATTCCTAGCAAGTTGGTACCGCCGACCGGCTCCCCTGCCTCCTTGCCAGTCGTCCTTCCCCTCACACACACGCAGCATCCCCCACGAGGAGAAAATACCGCGCTCCGCTTTTGAAATAAAAGACGCCTAGTTTCCAACACGACCTCGTGCGGCACAAGGTACAGAAAAAAAAACACTCGAGGGACCATGAAAACTGTTTAAAGACATTTCCTTCAAAAAAAAGTATTTTTTTCTCTCTTGTGTGCTCAAATATTAGCGTGATCGGATTGGTCGCGGAACACGAGGCTTGGCGCAAAAGAGCAGGCGCGATGCGTGCGGGACGACATTGTGGTTTTCCCAACAAACGTCGCAGGTCGCACAAAGCAAGAGGCGAGAGCTGGCCTTGTGTGCGGGAATTATTGCTAGCCTGGAGCAGCTTTGTGAGCATCCTCCCACACAGCATCCCTCATCTTTTAAAATTATTACTATCAACTGCATTGTAGTGTGTATGGCGTGGGTGTGTATACGTATGTGTGTATATGTATAAATTGTGTGCCCATGTATATGTATATATATATATATGTATATATATATGTATATATGTATATATACATATGTGTGTATGTGTATGTATGTATGTATATATATATATATATATATATATATATAAAATTGTTTGTATATATATATTATATATATGTATATATGTTTATGTGTATGTATATATAAATTACCATGTATTGTGATAATCTATTCTGCAGGCTTCACCAAACTAGAAGTATCTGTACACATAGTTCACTAGGTTACCAACAGATAGCAGGCATGTGTAGTTTAGGCAATAAGTTTCCAATATATCAAATATAAGATCACTATTAAAAATTTAACATCTGTCTACTACTGAAGTTCGAAGCCTTAGTATCATGAGGTAAGGTAGGCTTATCCTTTATATACACGTTTGTTATTTAGTACTAATAAATTAGGTTCATTAAGGATGTACAAGTGGGGAAAAATCATAATTTCATAATTTTATGAAATAATGTTAGTTTTGTAGATGTTATTTGAGAGTACATTTCCCTCTAACGAAAAAAAAAAAAATTAGCTCAACCAGTTTTCCCAAAATGGCACTTCAAAATAAAAATTTTGCATGTTTTTAGTTCTCGTAAGAAACAAAACACAATGACATAAATTATTTAAATAATTGACACTGAAACAACATGTTATGGACCACTGCTTGACATGTTTTAAAATCCATTACAAAATGTTTTTGTGTTAAAAAAAATCTAAAAAAAAAAAAAAAAATTCTAAGTACCACAATTTTTTTAATTACGAAAATATTTTGTATTGAATTTTAAAACAAGTCAAGCAGTTGCCCGTGACATTCAGTTTCAGTGTGGTGTTTTCTATGTGCTGCCTCGCTCGCTGTTACAATTCGTTTCCGAATTATTTTGCTGAGAAACTTAAGAATTTTCCAGTAACAACTGATTTCCGTATGCATTTGCTACAGCCAGAAGTATGAAAACGATTCTTATTTTTGAGTCCTAAGTCTTAACTCTTTAAGTTATTTAATTGTGTTAACTTCTTAAGGAGGCCGTCTGTTCAAGCTGCAGAACGGTGAGCACAACTTCAGCACATAGAATTTAGCTCAACACACGTTCATCCTACCAGAAGATTACCGCCTTCAGATTCTACTTGGAGCTGTTACCCTATTTGACTATGCCTATAAGAATCCCGATATTGTAATATTTGATTATTGGTCTGCAGACAGCTACGTTGTGTCAGATATACATCACCCACTCATACATGTCACAAGAAACTACAGTGTTTCCAAGGGTATGCGTTGGCACAAAACATTTTCGCGATATCCCATCAT
>PNEQ01070314.1:32993-76015 GCA_003012365.1 Medauroidea extradentata
GTGACGTTTCTCATTTGACTGTACCAATCACAATAAGGTTACTGTAACACCACACGTCTGTGATTTGCGTGTAAAACCCCACAACACACGAATGTCAAAACATCCAATCTCTGACCGTGAAGCAAGTCTGCAGACGTGCACACAAGTCACTGACACAAAGTGAGGCAAATTGCTTTTCGCGAAAAGTTCATGTCTCTACATCTCTACTAATCAGGTATCAGATGAGCAGATATGTACTCATGACAATGAAACCAACTGTTGCAACAATATTTTCGCAGTAGTCATGTATGCCCACTATCTATAGCTGCGAATAAATGTAGGTTTATTAAGGCATGCGCTGTAGCTTCTACTTTTGTTTTTTTTTTTAGCGATATTAATTGTATGTGCCTTAACGAGAGCAGATACAAAATAACCTGTTTGGCAGTTTGTTTAAAATCATCTTATCCATGTTAGTCAACTTTTCAAGGCAGTAAATAGTATGGTTTTAGGAATTTATGTAATTAACGAAATTCTGGTTAATTTACTTTTTAGTCAAAACCGTATAACTTCTTGCTTTGAAAACATTAGTTATCACGAAAAAAAAATGAAACAAAACTGCCAGACATATTTTTATATCTGCTCTCGTTTCAGCTTAAAAAATAATTATCGCAAAAAAACTGTATAAACTAAATGGCATGGCTTTAAGGATAAGTGTTTTACACTTGTGATGACGCACGTATGTACGTAGTGTGCATGCGGGCTTCGTGTAGGATGTTTGTGAGAGGAAGTTAACCTACGACCGCCAGCACGCACCATTTAACCACTCCCTCTTGCGGACGATGATGTCTTCATGCTCAACCCTCCCCCAGCCGCAAACAGCCGGTCACCATGTACAAAACATCACCCCCCTCCTTCTACCCTGTTAAGTTCCCACACCGCAACACATATTGTTGCAACGTATCAGGCACCGTGAGTAATGGTCCGCATCTCGACTACATTCAGCCTCGCGTTAAACCTGGACCTTCCACAACGACGCATCGCGTATTCAGATTATACATCCTCCCCTCCTTCCCCTACCCCATCATAACATCCTCTTTCCAACCCAACTCCCCTCCACGTCTGAAAGCGCGCGTGCAAATCGAATCCGCTGTCCTTTCCAGCTGCGGTGGATTTTACGTCGGCGACGCGTCGAAATGTTGGCCCCATTGTAAGGCGTGTGTTTGCGAAACGTTGGCAATCCTCTTGCGTGACTAACCGGCTGAGCGGGAAAAGTCATGAAAAATAATTCTCCAGAGAGGGCTAAAAAATGTTCCGAGGATTTTATCTGACGAACCGTTGTCTAGCACTTTCACAAATACGCCCGAGTATTATTCGTTCAAGGCTTCAATTTGATGTCGTTGCTTCTGAGAGCAAAACTTACAGCGATATAGTTTCAAAAACTGTGGTCACACAACATGCTGAACAAATAAATGTGATCCTATTGGGCAGCTGAATAGTTCGTTTCCAATTTAGCACAGAATTCGCGAGGTGTGCTATTTGTGCGCGTGTATATATATTTATATATTGTTGCGTATTGGCCTTTCTGGAGGCATGTTGCGTCGTATCGGGAGGAGAGCCCGATGATTCAACCATAGAGACGTCATTGGGATTCCCATGATACCTTGATGACGCCATTGCATACGTGACTTTCAGCAGGCATGAGTGAAGTAATAACTATTTTCAGACCTCTGGTCATTATCTTGCACCGCCGATTGACGTCACTAAACGGGCCATATAAAAGCCTTCGAACTTCGAAATAAGAGAGTCTTGTGAAGTATTTTGGAGATCACTGTGAGTGTGATTTGGGACCCGAGTGGGGTGTGGGTTGGCGTCGGCGAGTATCAAATACCTTCAGCTTCAGTTTAACTTTCGCCTGTGTATAGCATCGACTGCTTCATGAAACTGATACAATATGAGTACTGTTATCCATATTAAAAAAAACTCATTTTCCGGACAATAGTGTACGGAGCTATGATTTTTATTAGTTAATTACTGTTCATACAAAACAGAGTTAACGACAAATAGACGTACCTCGGTATATCCTTACAATGGCGTATTTGGAATTGTAATATTTCTTACGTTAACCTAACTTATAACTTTACCATAAAATAATTTTTTATTTTAGTAATGTATCTTTCATTACTAGCCAAAATATAGTATATTCAGTTAATACCCGACAAAAAACAGCTTCACAGTCTGTTTCCGTCAGAACTAAACAATACGATACCAGCCCATATACTACAGCCAGTAAACTAATTGATAACCCAGCAAAGTAAAAAGCAATTTTTAAGACAAAGAATAATATATTGTCTTAGTCGTATGATTGTGTCACCTGACTATAAACGTGTGTTATATTGTCTTATGGAAATATGTTTTCTAACTCAATGTACTGAAATTGGCTGTAATTATTATCTTAAGTAGTTTAATAATACACAGGTGTATAATTCTCCAGTACAATATTATTTCCTGTTGCTTTTTTTAAATATATGTTCCGGAATGCGTTTTGATGCACATTAAAAGTTTTGGGCGCACCATTCTGCCTGTTTTGTACCCCTTCCCCATAATTTTTTTTTTTTTGCCAGAAACTTTCGCGGGCGCTCACACATCTCACCAAAGATTGATTGCAATCGGTTGAATGATATAAGAACGCATAAAAGACGAACAAACATTCGTTATGTACAGAAATATGTTTAGTATATACTATCATAATTTTCTATGCATGTGCATACAATGTGAATAGAATCGTTTACTTGTGAACTAAATTACGTACTTGAACTAATAATGTGCTCTACAAACTGACAACCCCCAGCACATTTGAAAGGTGATTTTATAGGCTAAATAAATAGATAAATAAATGTATGGGGTTCTTGAAGGGTTTACTAAAAGTTATATGTTAGGGTTAACTATAGGTTTTCTCAATAATCACATGTTATAAAGGTGGTGGTCGACTTCGAGCAAACAAATAGTTGTTATGTATCTTTGGAAGCAAATAAACTTCTGTCGAATCACTTTGTAAAGGTCTATAGTTAAAATGTTACTCTGTCCTGTCTAACTAGGTTGGTTTACGTAAACACCTTAGTCATTTATAGCTCTACTAGCCACACACTTGTTTAGCTTGTTTGTGATTTGCCAGTGATGAGGCTCAGCACCAGTTGCATTACTATTTTTTTTTTTTTTAATTCTGAAAAGAAAAGTATAAGATTTACGTTCATAGAATTAATTATATTTACCTTGCGCTACATTGAAAGCATCGCAGTTGAAATTTTAACGTGTATTTTTAAACCGCCTTAATTCTAGAAATTTTTATATGATATTAATTTGTAGTACTGATTTCGGCCAAAATATAAGCCTACGTTACGGATTCAACTAAGTGTACATAACTGTATGCGCACGGTACATATAATTCACGCTTTAATAGCAAAATCCACATTTTTCTTCTAAGAATTAGAACAAAAACGAGCAATAAAATATTCCGATGTGGAGAATGATGGACTGATAGCAAACCTTAACGTTCCGATTGCAAGTTTTTATTTATTTATTTCGTTATTTCGTGCCCTCGAACAGCACACGGTCTTGGTCGAGGTACACGGGGGGAAAGGTGTTAGAGTCAGCCAAGATCTGTTTAAGGAATTATCCCAGCATTCACCTGGAGCGATCTCGGAAAACTCTGGAAAACTGAAATCAGGATGGCCGGAGTCGGAGATCGAACCCGGGTACTCCCGAATGCAAGGCGAGAGTTTTACCACTGCTCCACTCGCTCGGTAAAGTTAGAATATTATTTATAATTATATTTCTCTCTACAGAATTAACTCGCTGCCTTCAACAAAAGAATTCCACTCATATTTATCTTATTCCTTTATATCAATTTATTGTTTCAGTGTATCGGATACCATAACATACACTATCAAAAAACAACTCGGTTTGCGCGTGGCAGACAACTCGCAATCACTAGCTACTTATGGGTTCGTACATTGAAAAGTATTCATTCGCAACGGTAGTTCCTCTATCAGCTACTGAATATCTTCGTATCAGCTATAGCTAGAGACCTGAAAAATTTGTGTTTTCATTTGGGCACAAGCTATAACTCCATCAACCTTAAGTTTGTGTCACTTTCGCAGTTGGCCTTCGACTTATTTAACACGTCCTGTAAGTCTCTGAGCCAACATTGTAAATGTAACTAATACAGACCTATATCTAGGGACCCTTGTTTTTCGCGAAAAGAATTTTGCCCCAGTTTGTTTCAGTGCCTTACGTGCACACCTGCAGTTTTGCGTCATGGTAATTGGCAGCGTGTCTATGTGAACAACCGTATTTCACTTGACTGTGCCAATTACAGTAACGTTCTTGCAACGCCTCACGTCAGCGATTTGCCGCTAGAATCCCAAGGCTCGCGAGAGTTAAAATAGCCAATCACTGACCCTGAAGCAGAACTGCAGATGTTCACGTAAGGCACTGAATCAAAGTGAGGCAAAATTCTTTTCGCGAAAAACAAGGGTCCCTACCTATATCACTTTAGCAGCAATCAGCTAATGAGCACCTGATGTCTGCTTCAGTTCACAGATATTCTTGCAGGCTAGTCTACAGGTCAGTGAACTCGCGAATTTTTCCCGTCTCTAGCTATAGCTCTGCATCAAGAACTAGTTTGTACAGGTACATAGAACAGCTGTAGTAACCCATATGTAGAGACCGGAACAATTTGCTGGCTCACTGAGCTGTAGGCTAGCTTCCAAGGATATATGTGAAATCGTGCAGACAACAGCTGTGTATTAGTAGTGACAGGAAATTTCGCGAAAAAAGATTTTTTCACCACTTTGTTTCAGTGCCGTACGTACACACCTGCATCTCTGCTTTGTGGTCGGTGATTGGATGCCGTAACACCCATCAGCGTCTTGTGGTTAAACACACGAATCACAGACGTGATGTGTCTCAGTTATCCCTGTATTGATTGGCACAGTCAAATGAATAACGACTCTGCATAGAACACGCTGCCAACAGCCATGAAGTTGAGCTGCAGCTACGCGCGTACGGCACTGAAAAAAAAGTAGGGCAAAAGTCTTTTTGCCAAAAATTCCTGTCCCTATTTATTAGCTGCTCGCTGACACTGTGAAATGGCCTATATTTTATTACAGTGTTATTATTGGCTCGGCTACTTCCAGGAAGTGTCGAGTAAGTCAACGGCCAATTGTGAACGTGATACAGACCTATAGTTGCTGGAACTCTAGCTTGCGCCTAGAAGAAAACGTGACGTTTTCAGGTCTTTACACATATGTTATCAAGGAATGGTCTATTTCACGTCTTTCGGATCCACCTACGAATAAAAGCGGAATAGTGTTACAGTAAACTTATTCTGATTGGTTCAGTCAAATAATAAACCGCTCTTCACAAAGACCCTCGACCAAAAACCAAAGGCTTACTGTAATGTAAATGTAGACGTACTGTACTGAAACATAGTTTGTGTAATACTTTATTCGCGAAATCAGTTAGAAAACGCAGAAATTTTCCGGCATTTTTCATGTCAAAGTATAAACTTAAAACTCATATGTAGATATGTTAGTTTCATTTATTGTATTGGTTTAATGCAAATTTAAAAAAAATCGTTATCAAACAAAACCAAAACATCAGACATAGCCCCCCTTCGTAATAATTGCAGATAATGAAACACTGAGACCTACTTGAATAAATAAACAACTGCACAGTCTAGCCTGAAATTCCATTGAATACGTGAATGTTTTTGTTATGTAGTTAAACTGTTAAAGATAAACGAATTTCATAGAAGTTTTGAAACGAGGCATTTTAAACTTCTTGTACATTTGTGTCTCTCTTTCGCAAAATGTCAGTGACTAGATTTTGTTCTGAGCCTTCATAAGGAGGCAACAGTGGAACGGTAATGACGCATACAGCAAGCTATTATCAATTCATATATGCGCAGTGGAAAGAGCAGCGACGAAGACCTGGTTGTCATTTTACTTTCAGCCAATTTGTATATTTATACTACTCCCAAACTACATCTCGTTACATTTTGTCATAAGTTCATGACTGAATGTGAAATGTGATATAATATTAACAGAATCGTACATTTCGCGTTATTTATCATTGCTGATCAGGAAGCGGTTGTTCGCTACCTCGATGTTTTCCATTATCATACAACGTCAGGCTTGCAGCATGGAACACGCTTTGCCAATAATTGAACTTCCCACGTTAGACTGACCAATCGCATGTAAAGCAGTCAATGACAAGAGTTAGTGGCCAATGACATCACAGATTGTGTTCAAGGCTATACAAGCCAGTGAAGTCTGGTATGTTCCCAAATGATAACACGAATTGTAAATGTGTTTACCTACCAGCTAGGTTCCGCCGTCCTGTATACAATCTATCCTAAGTAACTTTCATTCCCTGCTGCTCCAGTGAGTGGCCAGTAGTAAGTATATGTATACGACGAGTTACTGCAGGACAGAGAGTGTTTTCGTGCAGCTTTGCAGTCTGTCTAGAGTCCTTGAGACTACTTCGATTAACAGTGGCACAATCACTAGAGTAACTCACTTGGAGAACACTTCCAATTATATCTTGTCCTCGAATCAAAACATTATAACTTCCAAATCGTTATTAATAATGTAATTGAATCTCTGGTTATCGCAATTGTCACAGTAATTCATGGTTAGTCTTCGATCGCTATATATATATATTTTTTTTTCCTAACCTACCCTAATCTACTGTGTTATGGTAGAGGCCCGGGGGAGGAGCGGGACTAAGTGCGTCTCATGGCTGAGCCCATACGCCTACAATGGAGAAGTTTCATGTAAAGGAGGCATGCATCGTGGCAGAGAGGGATTGGGCAGACATGGCCGCAATCGGGACCATGTCTACCTCCCTAAGTGTACCTATAGCTAAGCCATAATCTAAGAAGAGAGAGGGGAAAACCGGCATAGTACCGTAAAAACCCTCTCGACAGAAAAGTAACCACTCAGCAGTTACATGCATTAATAATAAAATGGCACTGGAAAAGAAGAAAGGTCCAGGTTATTAGTAGAGTTGTGAAGTAAGAGTGGGGCAGGCGGGGCGGGAACTGTATTTAATTTCTTTAATTTTCCTTTTGTTTTTAAGTAGGGGGCTTGTTATATATATATATATATATATATAGAGAGAGAGAGAGAGAGAGAGACAAATGGAGGGAACTGTAGCAAAACAGAGCCGATAGCAGAACGGCGTACCCAAAAAATTTAGTAAATTTTTTTTCTCAAAATGTGTTTTAAAATCGTTAATGCCCCTTAACATCAGTTAGCACCGTTTATAATTTGCAACCAAAAATATTACATGAAAATTGAAGTGAATATATATTTTTATCAAAAACATTTATTTAAAAATAATTATATTTGAATAAGTTTACTGAAAAGAATGAAAATAAATATATTAACCAACGACTTAAGATAATTTGAGTTCTTTGAGTGACCTTTTACGCAACTCAATGAGTTATTGAAGAGAGAAGCACACAGACGAAGCTATCTACAATAACAGTTAGTACTGAAATAGCATTTCCAAGGCCACTTGTGTCAGAACCTAGCACCTCTAACTGCCACTGTAGGTTATGTTAGGTCAGGGAGAGCAAAGAAATGTGCATGTTGAACGCGGATATAGACGACTGCTCCTCCCAGCTGCTGGGTCCAACACAAACCATACCTCACAGGTGATAAATGGCCGGGCGGGAGAACTGTATCTGGCGACAGGCGCGAATTCGGAAGGTCTTCGGAAGGCGAGACACGGGGGCAAATCGGCGGCGGCGGCCTTTGGGAACAGCGGCCTCAATGACGGCGCGGGCCGCCATTAATAACGTCGTTGTCCGGCTTTGTAGGCGTCTTCGTGTCGCCGCGCGACAAAGATGTCAGACGACACCGCGCGCAGCTTTGACACGACCGCCCCGCGCCGCCCACAAACCTACCTTCCACAGTCAGACGCACTGGAGAGTCGCGGAAATATTTCAAGCCGACCTAGTCTTCAGTAAACTGTAATATCCTTATCTTCTGTTACTGGCTGAAGCCTAGAGGAACGAGAATTGCGCGTATTTATTCTAGGTCAGGTTAAAAGTCATCTGTGATCGGATGACAGTTGTTTTAAGGGCTTGTTCCCGAATTTTTTTCAGACTGGTGCCAATAACTCAAATATTTTTTTAACCAAAAGTTTTGAAAATAATGTGAGTCAATGTGCAATCACACGATGCACAATACTGTGGACGCGTTTTTTCAAATAATGTACCATTTGCCAGCAAAAAAATAATTTCCTTCATTTTTGCTTATTTTCACGACGAAAAACGTGGTACTTTGGATAATGAAATCTAAAAAACCGTTCAGTATAATTCTACAAAAAAATTCAGCTGCAAATTATATGAGCCAAGGCCTTCCTTCCATCAATCAGTTTTTGCTGTTCCATTATGTCCATAGGAGATACACACAAAATGTTATACCGATATCTCAATTCTTCACCAACTTATGAAGTTTTTTCTGGTCCTGGACTGGTATAACTATGCTCTAAATAATTGCTGTTTTATCTTCGACTCTGTGTATAGTAAATATAATAAACTCGTGTAATGTAAGTAGCTATTAATTACTGGTCGTTAGAGAAAATCACTTGAGTTAGATGGTAAAATAAAACAAGGAAGAATTTCTCCTGAACATATACATGCCATTATCTCATAATACCATTCTTTACTAAGGCCTTTATTCCAGCCAACTCCTCATCTTGACTTATTTGACACCTCGTGTAAATCTATGAGCCAATAATATAAATGTAACCATCTCACCGTGTCAGCCAGCAGCTAATGAACAGCTAATGTTCGCTTGAGAGCACAAGGCTAGTCTATAGATGAGTGAACCCGGAAATTTTTCCTGTCTCTACCAATTAGGGCCAGGAAAATTTCGCGACTTCAATGACTTGCATGTTAAAATCAACTATTCTACACATACTCAAACCCCGATCATTTGTCGACTACTGCTACTCAGTGGAACAGCAAGACTGTAACGTAATATACGGGGCTTGCGAGTGCGGGTCATTCAATCCGCGAAATTTTCCTGACCCTGCGATACAAAACCTTCAGTGTAATTCAGTACGTTCGAGCACAGCAAACCATCCATGTTTCCTCCGTTTCTCTCATTTATGTACTGATGGTCAGAGAAGATGATGGTTAGAGAAGATGAGTTATCGCGGGAAAACTTGACTGCTGGGTTTCAACGTACGTTCAGCATATCAAAAGATTATTAGTTTTCGCTTGTTCGTGGAGCTGTTACCCTATTTGACTGAGCCAATAAGAACCCCGCTGTTGTAATATTTGATGTCTGTTATTAGTCAGCAGACAGCTACGTTGTGTCAGGTGTACATCACCCAGTCATACACATTGCAAGAAACTATAGCGTTTTCAATGGCATTGCTGGCCAGAAAGATTTTCGCGATATACCATCCTTAGAGACACTGTAAAATCGCGAAAATGTTTCAAATAGTCTCCAATTAACTGTATTATACTAACCGTGACTGACACGTGTGAACAGTTTTTGGACAAACCACGCACGATGTGTGTCCAAGCTGTGCAGTTCTAACTGGGCCTGTTGTAGAGAAAAACAACGCTACAAATAAACGATAGCCAATGTTGATACAAAACATTGAGTGTTATATACATCACGTTGGAGCCTAGCAAACAGTCAACTATTCCCGCGATTTTCCAGTGTCTCTAACCATCCTCTCTAATGATTACAGGTACGTCAATTTCGCGGATTCATCTGGCAGCAGCCTAGACTTGTCAGTCCTATACACCCACTGGCCACAATCGATTATCTATTGGCTTATAACCGTACAAGTAGGTAGTAAGCGATAGCATGTAGCATTATTTCCTTATTTACTACTGGCATGCAGTAGTCAAACGCGTTTCGTAACAGCCGCCAGCAAGTTACAGACATGACAGTGAAGTAGGCGCCTATACATAATTGGCGTTCAACCTGACCTGGAATGTATGTGCGAAATTTACGTATCTCTACTAATGATGGTTTATCGCGGAAGACTTTTTGCTGAGTATCAACGCACGTTCATCTTACCAGAAGATTACTGGTTTTCGCTTGTACACGAGGCTGTTGCCCTATTTCATTGAGCCAATAAGAATCCCGCTATTGCAGTTTTCGATGCCTGTTCTTGGTCGGCAGACAGCTACGTTGTCAGACGTACGTGACAAATCATATGTGTTGAAATTAACTACAACGTTTCCAAGAGTATGTTGGCACGAAACATTTTCGCGATATATCATAATCTCGATCGATGGTTCAAGCGTTCCATGTACGTCATTCGAAAGGAATTGTCTTTGTCACAGTAAAAAATTATCACTGGTCGCACTTCAAAACATTTCTACTTTGTGACTGGATGCTTACTGCCTTTGCGTGGTGCTGAGTCTCTGCGAATCACAGACGTTTGATGTCGCAGTTGCCATAACCCAATAGACTTAGTCAACTAACGAACCTAGCCTCATATGCACACGCGACCAACAATCAAAGATAAGCAGCAAGTGTACGATACACTCAAATATAATATATATGAAGAGCCAGGATTTTGTCGCGAAAAGTTTTTAGTGCCGTTTTGTTTCATTGTCTTAGGTGTACATAGGCAGCTTTGCTTCTATTGTGACACCTTACGTTTGGTAATTTGCCAGTAGAATCTCAAGACAAGTGAGAGTAAAAACATCCCATCACTGACCATGGAACAGAGGAGTAGATGTGCAAGTAAGGCATTGAAAACCAGTGGGTGGTAGAAAACTGTTTTGGCAACCCTGCACACAAGGCTCAATATAACACTTCTTTTAGCTCTCCAAAGACAATGGCTGTACCTGATTCGTTATTCTGCCCTACATACCGGCGAATCAGGGGAAGCCACTGCCATTGGCGAGACAAAGAAGTGTTAAAATGACCCTTCCTGGCAGGGTTGCCAGATCTAAGGCCGCGGCCTTCTACTAAAGACGGCTATGACTTAAAGGCTATTCGTCACGCGAGGCAGAAATTGTGCTTTTCTCCCCAACCTGTCAACCAACAAATAACGAACCTCGCGTAATTTGTTCGGTATCTGCGTGTCGTACAGTTTCTAGCCTTGCTATGGAGACTGGGAGAATTAAAAGTTCGCTAACATAAAATGAACAGTGCTCAAAATTTTCTTTCAGTAGTTTTGCATTCATCTTTACGATTTTTTATATGAAAACTTCTGTGAAACTAAAACCAGTGTAAACGTTTCACCCCACCCGATACGTAACATCTTTGGTCCCAATGCAATACAGATTTTGGTTATTAAGTTACTATAAAAATTGACGTATTTGAGAATCTCGATAAATTATGGTGTCTGGCTTTGAGTGCGTAAGTACCGCAAAACCATTAACTCTGTAGCAAGCACCACGACTGAGAGACAGTAGTTACTGACATGTAATGATTGAAGTACTTTTTTCTTAAGGGATGGAAGACAAAATTAAGTGTTTTGTTGGATTATCGCCATTGCTTGCGACCAACAAGAATACAGCTGCACTGTCATAGGCTGAGCTAGAAGTAGACACCATACCCATTGAAGATCCTCGATTTTCCTGATGTCATAGTCAGTGTGCTGTAGTTGCTCAGATTGTTCGTGTGCCTGAAGACGAGAACACATACCAGTTCCTAAACGTCACATATGTCGTCGAAGGGAACGTAATATTATCTTCTGTGTTACATTCGTTATGTTGTCTTGTATACAACCATTTATGTAGCTGTGTTCAATTGTGTTGTCATCGTCTTAGTCCATCGTTGTCGATATTTTCATGTACCTTGCTTATTGGCTCAGTCAAGTAAGGTAGCAGCTCCACGTACAGACGAAAACCTGCAATCTTTTGATAAGCTAAACGTACGTTGAAACCTAGCAAACAGTCAAGTTTTCCCGCGATAAGTCATCTTCTCTAGCGATACTGCAGAAAATCTAGAATACAGTCAACTGTAGGTGAGAAATTTTCGTGTCGTGACGGGAAACTTTCGCGGCTTCACAGGCTTTCAGGCTAGTCTGCAAGAATATTCATGTACTCAAGCCAACAACAGCTGCTCATGCCACATGGCTGGGTCAGCATTTAATTGCTTCTTCGTTGTTGGCTCAGGATCCTCCAGGCGGTGTCAAATAAGTAGCGACAGGAAAAATTCCCTGGTTCACTGACCTGTAGGCTAGCCTCTAAGAATATATGCATACTCAATTTAACAACAGCTATTTATTGGCTGACACGGTGACATGGGCCTGCATTTAGTTACATTGTTATTATTGGCTCAGCGACTTACACGAGGTGTCGAAAAATTCAAGGACCAATTACGAAAGAGACGCGAACTTACAGTAGGTGGAATTATAGCTTGCGCCTAAAAGAAAACGCGAATTTTTCAGGTATCTACAAGTCAAGGACCAGTCGCGAAAAACGCACTAGCTTACAGTCGTTAGAATTAAAGCCTGTACACAGAACGAAACGCAAATATTTAGGTCCGAATCTATATTCCAATCAGCGATACATATTAAATGTAAGTAAAATAATAGCGTAGGCAGAGAGTCTTTCGCGAATAAATAAATAAATAAATAAATATATATATATATATATATATATATATATATATGGGATGTCAGTACATGGACATCCTCGCCTCCACAAACTGTCAGTCACAGTATGCCTGCTGGGGCAGGGGGGATGTTTAGAAACGGGAGTAGAAGCGACTTAGGCCAGTCTTGTACGCGCTACCTAATGGCGGGCCAGGTGAAGCTGGCTAGCTATGTCTTACCGTAATAAATTGGGCAGCTGTGGCTAGGATATAGAGACGTCAAGGAGGGTAAAGTGTGTGTGGAGGGGAGGGGGAGATGGTGGGCGTTGCCACAGACACAATAAAATAAACACGAAAGCAACATGGCGACAACATGCCCCCTCCCCCCTTCACCCATACATTCTATCTCTCTCTCCTTACACACCTTGGCAGTTCAGAGAGGTATACACTGCCCACTGCGCAATGTTGCTAGTGCATAAATTATTTTTGTAATTCTATACCGAAAGAGACTGTAAACTGATTAGTCATAGAACCCGTAATTTTTGGTGAATATAATTGGATACCAACTTGGTTCAGTGCCTTACGAGCAGAACTGCAGCTGTACTTAAGATTCTAAAGGTCATTCGGAAAAAAGTGAGCACTAAAGATTTAACCTTTGGAAAAAATTACTAGCCGTTACTGCATATAATTTAATATTAATAATAGTTACCTTACTCGCTGTACGGTTGACAGCGATATATCGAACGTAGTTCCGTGTATTTACTTATTTAAATGCAACAATGCTGAAATAATATCAACATAATTGAACAATTTGTGTTCTGTATAGTAAATAAACATTATTTATCTAACTGGACAGGTTCCTACTGACTGCACAAGTTATCTTACACGCGCAGACATCAAGTGACGTGTCCAGAGAGGTTATATATTTCCCTTCGTTAGCCGTTACTCGCGGAAAGAAACGAATTGGCTGACAATAGAACTTTAGCAGGGCTTTGTTGAGTGCTGACTTTATCCCGAACCACCTATACTATACACCTGTCTACGAATTCTTTGTTTTAAAGCCGTAATATTTGTTTTAGAGTATAAATAAAAAAAATCTTTGTTTGAATAATCAATTTAAAGTACGTGTTCTTCAACATATTTGCACTAAATTTGTTTTGTGCGTTAAACGCAATTTGTAAACAGCGATAGAAACAAATGGATACTAATTTTTTTCTATCACTTTACAAATTGCATTTAACGCATAAAACAAATTTAGAGCATAAAACTTAACGAACATATTAATTAAATTGGTTATTCAAACAAACATTTTATATTTATACTCTGAACCAAATATTACGGCTTTAAATCAAAGAATGTGTACATAAGGTGTATAGTGGAATCTTAAGGGTTATTGGCAGCATGTGTGTTGTGCAGAGGTGTCGCTCATTTGACTGTGCTAATGACGGCAAGGTTACCAGTGGTGGCTCGTGGATTGTTGCCTGGTGGGGCTGCAGATAGTCGGAACTGTACACTCTTGATTAACGCGCCGTAGACCAACGACCATGAAATATTAGCCGGCTACTAGATGTTTTGTGACCACTCAGTAGTGAGGGCATTGAATATATTACTCAATGGTAAGGGGCACCTGCACATCAGCGTGTCAGTGGCTGTAGAGTCAACCAGTGCACAACCCTGTACAGCTCTTGGCAAATGCAGCCCTACCTGGCAACAACCCACGAGCCGCCACTGAAGGTTACTGCGACACATGTCTGTTATTAACGGGTAGAAGACTAAGCCATTGAGAGATAATAACATGCAATCACTGATAAGGAAGCAGAGATGCAGCTCAGGGGCGTCATTTAAGGATGGCAGGGAAGGTGGATAATGCCCCCCCCCCCTGAATTTAGAATTTTAAGTGCATACATTTTATTATTTGTATTTTGATATTTAAATAATGCTAACTTAAGCACATGAAACTGACATTTTATTATTATAAAGGTTCTAATTTATACATGCATTAATTAATAAAAAAGATGCAACAAGGTCACTGTCGCCGAAAAAAAAAAATCTTGCCCCCCTCAAGAAAAACCTGGAATGACGCCCCTGATGCAGCTGTGTACGTAAAGCGTTCAAACACGTCCGTACAAGATTATTTTCACTCAAAGTCACTGGCTCTTGTCATAGATAGCCTACTACAAGAACGACGCACATACTCGAGAGTGTTACAACAATTCCAAATACTAATTTGCAATGTGAATTAATGCAATATATTTTTGTGAACATAGTGTTCGATGGTGAAACCGAAGAAACTTTAGTGGATTGTGTTATTTACATAAATACTCTCTACTTTTGCAAAGAAAATGATGCCGTTCGCCGAGAACAATTTTAGTAACAATTGTTTTAAAATATCGTAAAAAGTGGTTATTAACGTAGCCTACAATAAAAACGTTTTTCATGTTCCAAACTTACTATAAAATAAAAATTATTTGTAAATATACAAATCTGTAAGAATTTCTTGTATAGCTTGCAATAATTATTTGGTGTGTAACGAAACTTCTTTTTTCGGAAATTTAGTTTCTAAAGAATCGTTTTGCAAAATAACAACAAGGGTTTCCAGCATAACTGACAAGTTTATTTTCCTCTAAGTGGGTGCAAATTGACCCTGAAAGTCAAAATATTTTATGTAATCTAGGAATATTAAAATATAAAATTGATTTAGTCTAATGATAAAAGAAATATACTAAAGGTAGGTGAGCTCACTATGAAATATCCAAGTAACGAGTTTAATAAGTACGGGAAAGTTTTTTCTAAAATGTCTTTCTACCATAAATATGAGAAAAATAGCCGCCATTTAATAAATATTACAGTATGATGAACGAATTATACTATAGTTAAGTCAGGTTTGTATGCATAATATGTGTACCAAGAATGGCGAAAGAAATATATATATATATATATATATATATATATATATATATATATATATATATATCGTGAGATACATATTACTATAGTAAAAATTGTAAAGATGATCGTCATTTTGAAAATATTCACACAGCATAAACTAAATACACAAAGGTCAAGTAAGCTTTGTATGTAGTATATGTGTACCAAGTTTCGTGAAGTCCTGAAAACATTTCCTAACAAATGTGATAATATGAAAAAAAATAAATAAATAAATAAATAAATAAAATGGCAGCAATTTTAAAAACATCAACATAGGTTGAACGAAATATACACTAATATTCAAGTCAGCTTTGTATGTAGTATATGTGTAGGCCTACCAAGTTTTGTGACGGTATGATAAATTCATCTTAGGTTATGTGATACTGTGCAAAAATATAATAATGGCCGCCATTTTGAAAATATGCACACAGCTTGAACGAAATACACAATATTAAAGTTAGCTTTATATGTAGTAGCCTATATGTGTACCAAGTTTTGTGACGGACTGATAAATACTTCTTAAGATATGTGACACTGTGCTAAAAATATAATAGTGGCCGCCATTTTGAATAGATGTACACAGCTTGAACGGAACACACAATATTCAAGTCAGCTTTGTATGTAGTATAAGTGTACCAAGTTTGACGAAATTCTAAAGTACGATTCCTTAGATATCTCGTTTGACCAAACATTTTAAAATAGCTGCAGTTTTGAAAACGTATACAAGGCGTAAACGAAATGTATAAAAGTCAAGTCAGGTTTCAAAGTTCCATATGTGTACAATGTTTGTTGAAATTAGGTCCACTGGTTCAAAAGTTTTTAGGGGGTGACACATACACAGACAAAAGACAGAAAGGTGATCTCATAAGCCTACTTTTTCCATCGGAAAGTAGGCTAAAGATGGTAAACAACGTAAGTTATAGGCGGGGTCATCTGAAGTAACAATTAGAGTGTAGGGTAGGTATCAACACTGCACTCACGTGTCAATTATGTTTCCCGCTAACATGGGCCGCAACAACATGCTATTATTTAGAATATTTATGTTTTACATTTGTTAACGTCTTTAAGGTTCATGTCAGACAATATAACTTAGCTTTAGTTTGTACTGAAAGGATTACAATTGCTAATGATATGAGCCTTTGAATGATACACAAGAATGAAAATTACTATTTAACTACGTAAAACTACTGTATACGTGTTCACACACTGAAAGAAAAGTGTCGTATAAGCCTAGTAATTTTTTTTTTGTTAAGATAAAAAACAATAATCCAGTCTGGTTTTCGGTTGTATCCGAGTGGTTCTGCATAATAAGCGATGAGTATCTTTATTTTAAAGAAATTTTAGTTATTTCCACAGAACATATTTATATAGGAACAATTCAGTTAATACCGACAAACAAGCAGAACTGTTAATATTTTAGCAGACGATTGGTAACTACAATAATATATTCCTTTCAGTGCATATAAGGTAAACCTACCCTACTATGAGATACTAAGACTATAAAGTTATATCACGATACATGATTCAAATGACATTCTCATCCACGTTATTGTTTGGTTGAAAAGAAACAGCTTATAATTATTAAGTAGAATTATACAGCATGACGGCGTTCTCTGTTATGTCAGTACACTCTACAATAACACACACAAAACAGAAGTGAAAAAGAACGTATAGAAAGAGAAATAAAAGTTCACTCTGAATCACAATTAAACAATATGCATAAAAAACCAAAACATTAATTCTTATTTTCTCAGACATTTTTCGATGCCATATACACATATTCCTAATTCACAAATGAGGATAAAGTTTTTTTTATTAAATGCTGAATGTATGACCGGTGTACGAATATCTATAAATAGGTTTGCGATGTATCACTACTAGAGAGACTGAAGTTGTCGCGAATAAATTTCAGGAAAATTATGATATTTAACGCTTTGACACTTGAGGTATTTTTGCTACTGGGCACGGTCGTAGAAGAACAGGTCTGGACACTCGCCTATCGAACAATGTATTTTGCTTGACCCCCTTGTTGTTTGGCTGTAGTTCGTCAAGTTACCGAGAATGTCGTACTTTTTGGCGCTGTTTTCCGGGCGGTCGGACTCAAACTCCGTCCACTTTTTTCCATTGTTAAATTTATAAAGTAAATAAAGATTGCTGGAGCCTTTTCTTAAATTTGTGAGCGAAGGAATTATTTCATAAATTGATAAAAAAAATACGTTTTGATAAATTGTTTATCTTAGCGGAAAGGAAGTGGGCGGAGTTTAGTCCGACCGCCGTAACATCAGCGCCAATAAAACACAATATTACCGGTAACTTGGTGAACTACAGCCAAACAACAAGGGGGTCAAATATCCAGGCGAGTGTCCAGACCTGTTCTTCTACGGCCGTGCTACTGGGTAACTTTGCTCGTGAGGACATTGGATCAATCGCAAACCTGCATGAAAATGTTCGCTGACACAAGCACTAGTCACTGTAGCAGCAGACAATGTACAAGTAGCCGAGGACAGGGTGTACACAGGACTGTGGAGTCCAGCCGTAAGGTCGTTGAACTTGTAATTTTTCCGGGTCGGAAAACACCGCACTATCGCTGACATGTAGGTTATATTTCACATATTTATGCACCGTCAGCTGCTGATTGGCTGCATGCCGACACAACCCAACACTGAGGCATATGTTACTTCTTAATTATTGGTTCAAAGTTCTTCAGGAGGTGTGGCATAGGTCTTGGGGCGATCGCGATGACACAAACGTACAGCTTATCGGAACCTATATTTCCTCTAACGAAGCCACTTATACTCTAGCCTTTACAAAAATCTTATCTAATCTGTGTATTTTGGGCAACTAACACCCGAGTAAGAAGAAAATCGCAGTTATCATTCCTGCCAGGGTATTTTCGAGAACAGTGTTGCGTTCTGAAACTTTTATGATTGGCGACAGTTACGTTGCACGGTTTTTATATTGGGAAACGAACCACAATAGCACAGCAACTACTCGAGTCTGCGTTAGTCCAATAACGAAGGAACCCGCCAATAACGGCAGAAGATTGTCGAACGTCACATTGACAAATAGCAAACAATTAACTTTTCCCACGATAAACAAGAAATCAGTGTTCCTACCAATGGTTAATGTTATTGTTAGGGTCGGGAATTTTTAGTGAAAAGATTTTTGCCCCACTTTGTTTTAGTGTCTTACTTGCACACCTGCAGCTCAACTTCATGATTATCGACAGAGTGTTTTTATGTAGAGTTGTTATTCATCATTTGACAATGCTAACCAGTACACGGATAACTGTGACACATCACGTCTGACCACAAACCCGAAATGCAGGTGCGCACGTAAGGCACTGAAACAAAGTGCTGCAAATATCTTTTCGCGAAATATCCTATCTCTAGTCATTACTAACTAACAACTCATTGGTAGAGGCACGATTATTTCGCGTATTCATCTGGTAGCGGCTTAGACTTCTCAGTCCTATACACACACTGGTCACAATCGAATACTCACTGGCTTCTAACCGTACACGCAGGTACCACGTGTGTCGCAATGATTTCTTTCCTTATTTATAACTGGTTTACAGTCGTCAAATGTGTATCAGAACAACTATTGTGAGATCACAGTAATGAGAGTGAAGTATACATCATTGACGTTCAACCTGACCTAGAGTCAGTACGCGAAATTCTCGTGCCTCTACTCATCGGTAGAGATTTGAAAAATTCGTGTTTTCTTTTAGGAACAAACTATAATTCTAACTACTAGTCCATAAGTTCGTGTTAATTATGCAACTGTCCCTCGACTCTTATGACAGTTCACGTAAGTCGCTGAGCCAATAACAAAAAACCTAACTGAATTAAGGTCCGTATCACTGTGTTATCGAACAGCTAATGAGCAGCTATTGTTTGCTTGAGTACATATAGGCTTATATTCTTGGATGCTATCCTACAAGTCTCTACTTACTAGCCGTACCGGTCATTCAAGGACAGAACATATATACAGTACGTAGTAAACAGTTAGCTTAGGTCAGACCGCTTGCCTCCTATCACGACGATCGGGTTGTATTCCCAGTTGGAGGCACACCCAATTTTTTCATTGAGAAAATATTGCGAACGCTACCGTTGGTGAGCAAAGATTCTCGGTGTACTGCATTTTCTCCCATTCTTGAATTCTGCCATAGCTTCATACTTGCATCAAGTCAGTATCGTAAACACTAGAAGCCTTGCTGTTGAGAAGCCTATATATCGGATGTAATTTGTGCGTCTGAAGCGTGGAGGCAGTGGAGTGGTAAGGTTCAACTGTCACGCACGACGGTCACCACTTCGCAAACTGGTGTGCAATGTTTTAGTTTTACTCTTTTACTCATGGGACTTTGGTGACTCAATTATATTTTAGGAAAGTTTGTCATGAAGTCCAACTGATGCTTCTACTGTTGAGGTTTACCGGTCGGTGTTTAAAAAGCCGTTTTTAGACATCAAGTTTGATACAAGCATGCTGCATTTTTAATATTATAAAAGTCTAGTTCCACGTGTGTGTTCCTTACGTTTAATGACATTTTAGAAATGCGTTTAAGGCTGTTCAAGTGGGGAAAAATTGTAATTTTATGTTTGTATGAAAAAGTGTTAGTTTTCTAGACGTTACATAGGAGTACATTTTCCTCTCTCAAAAAAAATAGCTCAGAAGTTGTCCCATTAATGGCACTTCAATGTCAAGATTTTCACGTTTTTAGGTCTTATTTAGTCGCAAATATCAATGAAAATTAATTAATTAAATAATTCATTCTGCAACTCCATGTCACGAGCTACTGCATGACATGGTTTGAAATCCATCACAAAATAATTTTGTAATTAAAAAAATTTCACATTTTGAATTGTTTTGCTTTTTTTTATCGATAATTTAGAGTTGTGTATTAAGATGGCTGCCACGGTAAACGTACTTCACGCGTAATAAGAGTACTAAGGACGTAACAGCATTCGCATTACACCTTAACATAGCCTTTAAGTGCAAATCGAACTGGGTTCCTCCAAAATGCGTGGATCCAGCGTGTTACGTTGCTCTGTCTCTGTATTTACGAATAAATAAATAACAATAATGATAATAATACGCTTGATGCATGTAATTTCTTTGAAATTTACCTAGGATACCTAAGCAATTTATTTGTTTATTTACAACGCCTGTACAGAGATTATTATTAATCGTTTTGTAAAATTTTTACAACTGTTATTTTCAGTGACACTTAAGATTCTTCGCAACCCGTGTTCTAAACAAATTGGAAAATTTTGAAAAGTTTCGGATATTGTCACAGTGCGGAGAAGTTGTTTTTGCTCTCCGTCGAGCTTTCTGTTAATTATTTTGTACTTATTTGGTTCTTGTAAGCATTGAAAATATTTGTGATGTTCAAGTTGTAGTGTCTGACAGAATAATATATTTCGGCATTGGTGTGTGAGCTTCGATTTGTAAAAAAAATAAAGAAATTTTTTTTTCAATGTAGTCTGGAAGGAAACATTGTTTGAGTAGCGTAATACAAGAATATGAGAAATTTGTAACGAGTATGTATGACTGTTAGTGTCGATCTGTGTTCCTATTGTAGAGTAGGCTGTATTCTTAAATATTAACTTCTCTTATTTTCCAATGACATACAGTAATGAAGTCAATTGCCTTCAGGTACTGCAACACGTAGCCACTGACTCTTCACAATATATAACATTTCTTATTTAATAATTCAGTCAGTAAATGACTAGGATGAATAGTTCACAGCAAGAGAAAGTATTAGAAGCTGAATTCATCTATCAAACAGTGAGTGATGGATGGAAATGTACCGCTTATGACAAACGTTGACGTCACACGGTAATGGGATAAACGTAAGCTCAAGGTACTGTAAGTGAGAGCATGACTTGTTGTAGCAGTGGCTTTCTCTTCATAAAACCTCGCAGAGCACAAATAAGGATTGTTAGGAAAGAACTTCACTAAGGCTGTAATGCACGTCGAGCTGCAAACGGTGTCTGTTTGATAAAATTGATGGCAAGAGAAATCATCTCTAGATTCTCTGTAGACAAGTAGCTTTGAAAAAAGGATTTGCTCTCATTTATATTGGAATTATTTATTTTCTCATATATTAGAAAATTTTATCCTGTGCCCCACTTTAAAATTCGTTTTATAAGTGTCTCAATGCATTGCAACAAAAAGCTTGCGAGATATCCACGAATTTATTTTGGAGAAAAGCTAAAATTCAAACACTTACACCTAGAGAAAGAGAAAGTTCGTAAGTCAATAACCTGCACTGTCTTCTGTAAACTCCTGGGCCGACCATTTGTTAATTAGCTGCAACTGTATAGAACAACGGATAATATACGAATAGACGGGACTTGAGTATGCATAGGACAATTGATTATAACATAGAGCCAATTGAACTAGGGAACGTTTTCTTTCCCCAACTATAAGGCTTAAATTGCTAACGGTGAACTAAAATTTTACGTTTCATAGTATATTTACGTTTATAAACTTGTCAGAGTCGCAATTTTTTTATTCTGAGTTCGTACAAACCGTTAAAACATTTCAGTCACTTGAATGAAAACTCTTAGGCCTACAGAGAAAGGGGCTGCGGTGGCCGGATGGTCTGACCATTCGCCTCCCACCATCCGGGTTCAATTCCTGGCTGGTTCGGTCCCCGGATTTTTGAAAGTGGGAATCGTACTGGACGATGCCGTTGGTCGGCGGGTTTTCTCGGGGGTCTCCCATTTCCCCCGCCCTTTCATTCCGGTACTGCTCCGTACTCAGCTCAATTACCATTCACCAGCGCTAAAGACCTCGATGTCAAGCGCTGACCAAAATCTCTCACTCACTCACTCTTACAGTGAAATTAAAAACACTGAACGTCTTCATGACACGTTTGTGGTAACAATTAAGTTTTTTAAGTATTGACATATTTTATGATGAGTTTTTAATTAGAAATTTTAATTCAGTTAGAAAAGCCCATATGTGCATACGTATTTAATTATATTACAGTGCAAGCACAACTAAGATGCAACATAGGTGCAAATTGTGCTTTTCATCCATAAAAAGCGATATTTCACCTGCCTCCGCAGCTCGACAGCATGGTCCTGTGTCGATACATAGGCTACTACAGCCGTTATCAGAGTACACTCACTCTTCATCAGTCTCCAGCATCATGCTATACGTATACTGTTTGCTGCCAACGTACGTCCAGCTTACCAGAAGATAACTGGCGTTCGCTTGTACGTGGAGTTGTTGACTGAGCCAATTCAAACTGTACAGTTTGTACCGTAGTATACAGTTAGCCTCTGAGGGCAAGAAAGTATTGATTTGTTAGTTATTATTTGAAAATATGTCCTTCAGAACTGATCACTACGGCGAACCATCTCTACACTGTAAAAAATTGGTAGGAAGGATCCCCTACAAAATTATTATATAATAACCACAAAATAATTTTGTGGCGACCACAATATTTCAATGGTGTCAGCAAAATGTTTATGCGCTAACAACTAAATAAATTATGTAGGGTAAATACCCACTAAATATTTTGTAGCTGCTAAAATATATTATTTTCCCGTTTAGCGGTGAAGTCTAAAGTGACCAATTTGTCACTGTCTTAAAAAGTATCTTTGTGCTTTCAATTTAACTTGCATTATTTCATTTCTGTGTTTAGGGCACTGTTTACTGTTTGTACGAACCGAAAACTGCAAAGGTGCGATTATGACACGATCTTACACGAACACATTTCACGTCAAAAAGTTTGGAAGTTTCGGAACAGACACAAAACTACAAATTTGCAATTTCTGAGAGCCCTTAACATCTTAGACAGCACTAAAATGTACTTATTTGATAATAATGCATGCTGGTATTGCTTCAGAATGTGCTCGACGTATGTTAAGGTGGCCGTCTGTCCAGTACACTGAGAGGTGTGCAGAGCTATAACCGTTAACAGATTGTAAGAGAAAACGGCTCATCTTTTTACACAGTGATATTGCTTAAGAACAGCCTTCAAAGAACGTTACACGTACTTATAATCAGTTCATGTTAGCCGCTACTCATTAAAGTGTATTTTCTAACGGCCGAAAAAGGGCAAAAATAGGTGCTGTTGCGATCTTTTTTTTTTTTTTTTTTTTTGTTATGTAAATCCTACAGCAGAAATGTACAGGCGTAAACAATATGTCTTGAAGGGCGCGGTTCACTTCAGTTTTCAACGTCTTTATTTATTTTTATATTTGTACCAGATATTTTTTCCATGTTTTAGACACAAATAGTGATTAAATCTTCATCTTAGGAAAGTTGTGTATTCCTCATAGTTTTTGCGTAATGAGTCATATACGTCAAAATTTGCACTTTACTGTTTTATGTATGCCACTAAAAGCAACTGACATACCAATCTGAAAAAAATTCACAGTGTATATCAATATAGTAGGCTATGATATGACATATGTAAAAATAAAAAATAAAATATTTTTGTGGTTTATAAAAAATGCTGAATTTTTAATTAAATTTAAAAATTACTATATTTTTTAAATACAGTCTATATATATATTGTTTATATATGTGTCAAATCATAGCCTAAAACATTGTTATACACTGTGAATTTTCTTCGGTTTGGTATGTCAGTTGGTTTAAGGGGAGTAAATAAACTCCTCGTAAAGTGCAAATTTTCACGTTTACAACTCATTACGCAAAAACTATGATAGACACAACATTTTCCTGAGGGGAAGATTTAATCAAAATTTACGTCTAAAACAAGAAAAATGTATCTGGTACAAATTTAAAATAAAAAAAAAACGTTGAAAACAGGTAAACCGGGCCCTTAAACTTTAACATTGCGTCTTGGTAAACGTACGTTGAAATCCAGCAAACAGTCAAGTTTTCCCGCGGTATATTATAACCTCTACTGATGAGGTTACCACTGAAAGTGAGTTATTGGCGAGAAGACAGCACACCAGTTCAGTGACTTGCGCGTAGAGGCTATGTTGAGGCTTGATGTGCGTGCTGTCTCGTCCTTATCGCTTCCGCACTTCCAGGCCTCGCACGCACAAAATACGCTGAAAAAAATTCTTATTAGTCACTGCAAAATATTTTGTTAAAATGGTCCCTACCAAATTTTTTTGTAGTGATCACAAAAAAATTTTGCTGTTCCCAATCAAGTTTTGCAGCGACTACAAAAAAAATTTTTGTAACCACTACAAAAAAATTTGGTAAGGTCCATTTCAACAAAATATTTTGCAGTGACTAATAAGAATTTTTTTCAGTGTACGTTCACCCAGTTGTTCAGCAGATGAGGATTGTTCGTTGTCTTTCTGTAGTTATGGCGTGACAGTCCTACAGGGACGGTAATGTTTCTCTGTGTCAGCCAGCTTGTGGACTGTGCCATTGTACTCAGTGACGTAACCAGCTGTAAGAACGCTTCGAGCTTCCTTCCTACAAAAGACCGTCACTCTGCGACAATGCCGGGAGCCGTGAAAGTCGCATGTCGCGCTGCGGGAGAGGAGGGTGTGAGAGGGATCGAAGCAGCGACTCGACGTCAGTAAAGTGCGCACCTGTCCCAACAGACACCCCCGGGGGGTGGAAGAATGCGGACGTGCGCACTTCGTCAATGTCCGGGTCCCGCGAGTCGAGCGGACAAGACAGGGGAGGGGTCGAGTCTTGTCGAGGGTGGACCGGGTCTTTTGTTCTTCGTCGTGAGAAAGTCGCTGAGGAGCTGCATGACGATCCATCAGGACCGTGGCGAGACACAATGGTGCTCGGACAAAGCTCGGTCCAGATGGATGTCCCAGCTGATGAGCGTGGACTCACCCTTACAATACCTCTGTGCCTCGGCCTGAAGACTACAGTAGCCAGCGACAACCCCCGTGGATAACCCGGTCATTATTCACCCTCGTAATGTTTCAGCCAACCCCCCACTGTGCCCTCTTGTTCAGTGCGAGCACTTGTAGAAGCTTGTGCCTGCTTCATCCTCGGAGTTCCAGTACAGCAGTAACCTGCAAACCCCCCCCCCCCCAAAAAAAGTCTCTTATCCATTTGAACATCTTGCTGTTTAATTCACCAAATCTATTCTGTTCATACATGTTTGACTTTATAAACACGGTGTTTACAATATCACAGACTAACTCAGGCTGGTGATTCCTAGTAAAAAATAAAGCAGAACAAATTTAAGAAATTTTGTGGGCAACAGTTTTAAAACAGTTGCGCTGACTTGAACTCGCAGATGTTTAGTGCAGTACTGGTGTTTTACGTAACAGATTAACGAATATAATAAAATAGTCCAATTGACACACCAGCACACTTCTCACTGTTTTCCTTCAAAACACACATACAAATTCATCCAGGAACAAAGTGTTTGTTATGGTAATGTAGGCTTTTAAAGGTACGGAACGTGATATTTACTGTGAATATCCAACATTGTCTGTGCGGCACGGCAGAATAAAACACTCGTGTACGCAGTGTTGCCTACGTATTAGGCTCTGTATCAGCACGCCCAATCTTCACGTGCGTTTTGCACGAAAACTATGGGTCCTAGATAGTCGCTACAAGAAGACGTTCTTAAACTACCCTTACAATTTTAGAAAATCCTGGTGTTACAAATGTTTAAGTAATTAGAGGGTGGTCACTCCCTTTTATTTTCGTAAGGGTAGAAATTATTAACCGGAGGTTACTGTTGGTTCGTCAGCCGCATAAACATAGAGTAATATTTTGAGTATTGCCAGTCTATGTTGATCAGTTTTCAATTAGTGGTGAAATTAATGTTTTAAAATTAGATATTCAAAAGCCTACAACTCCCTTAATATAACGGTTACGTACAAAGTGCCTTACATATTTTCTACTTTATTTTATATAGCTAATCACCAACCGGAGTTTTTTGTCTGTTTTTGTATCGATATAGTTATACTTATAACTTTATAAATAATGGCTTCTTGTTAACATAGCGCCAGTTATTATTTAATCAAACGGTTAACTGGCTACTTGTGAAACATAAATGTTTATTAATTTCATGTTGTAACCTTATAAATTCAAAAAATTTTATAAGGCATTACGAACAGTTCTTTACATGCTTCTCTTTTCAAGTGTTATACCGGCATATACATTAATTAAATCTTTTCATTACCTGCCTACAGTATCGTGTAAATGTTACACAGAACTTGTACGTGACTGACAATTAACAAAAAATTCTCAGTCTACAATGCGTCCATGTTTCTCCTTTTATGAGCATTTCAGTAGTAAAGCTTGCTTCTGGCGTATGTTAAATATGGCTTTTATCTCGATCACCAAGAATCAAATCAGCAACTCAATGATTGGGGTAACTAAACAATCACTATCCTCGTAGATACAAAAATTATTGAAATATTTGTAATTGCAAGCCCTGTAATATAAATAAATAAATGTGTGAAGAAGGTAATATTCATGTACACGCAAATTATTACACTGTCTCAGTTGCACAGCTAAGGAATAGTTTTCCTATAAATGTGAGAAACTCGGCATTACAAATGCGTTTGAACACATACCCATAAAACTGATATATCGATGCCCTAATAATTTCATGAGCGAACAATTGTCACACATTTGTCTGTAGTTTTTATTTTTTATTTTCACAGTCATCATGTGGTAGCCATAAGCGTTAATGTATGAATTTTAATTAATGCGGGCATCTGAAATAATTTCTACAGCATGTATATTTTCTTCGTTCGCTTAAATTTAATTTTGTAGACAGCTTGATCTGACATTACCAGGGACGTGTCGTTTCCGCGAAAAAAATGTTTGCACCAATTTGTTCCAATGCCTTAATGCACACCTGCAGCTCTGCTTCGTGGACAATGATTGGATGGTTTTAAATCTCGGTGTGTTGAAGTTCTACTCGCCAATAACATCAGTAGTGTGGTGTCGCAGTAACCTTGTTCTCACTGGCACAGTAAAATAAATACATCTCTTCACAAAGACACGTTGCCAATAGCCATGAAGCAGAACTGCAGATGTGCACGTAAGGCATTGATACAAACTGCGCAGAAATCTTTTCGCGAAAACTACCGGCGGTCGTTAGCTATTGACTACAGGTAGGGACCGGAAAATTCGCGGGTTCACTGACATGTAGGCTAGCCTGCAAGAATATATGTGAACTGAAGCAGACAACAGATGCACATTAGCTGCTTGCGGTTAAAGTGATATATGTCTGTATTAGTTACACTTACATTATTGGCTCACAGACTTCCAGGAAGTGTCAAGTAAGCCATAGGCCAATTGCGAAAGTGACACAAAGTTAAAGTTGATGGAATTCTAGCTTGTGCCCAAGCGAAAACGCGAAATATTCAGGTCTCTACAACTATAGGAGGCTTTTAGACACGAACCTCGCGTCAGATTGGTGAGGACGTGCATAATCCGCGTTATCTTTCTGTAGGGGACTAGACTCCAAACAGCTGTAGGATAGTTTATCGTCTCTCGATGGCCGACAACGTCTTTTACGGAGTATGCTTCTGGCCAGTAATTAAAGGTTCCATGACAGTGTGACCAACCTGCAGTAAAGCGGTCAAACACGTTAATGACCACACTTAGAGGTCATGGATAACGGAATCACAATTTGTGCTGAGGAGTGTACAAGCTTGTGAAGCTATAAATCATAATAACAAACCCTGAAGTTAGTGTTTATGTATATATTTGCTTGTAAATACTAGAACTAGACAGTCATTTAAGCGCCTTGGGCTTAGAGACGACGTTATACGTGGTGAATCTTACAGCCCGCTAGCAGGCCACGAACGTGCTCGTTAGATACAGGTATTTGAAAGCTGTGACATCATTACATTACTACCGAAGATTGCATCCAACATGCCTGGCTACGACTTTGATTTGCATTTTTTAAGTTTTCTGTCAGGAAATGTATGCACACACGAAAATTATTAGGATGTGGCGATTTTTCATTACTTCGTTATTAAAATAATTACTGTTCGAAAATTGTAAAATATTAAATGTACATTATAACCATAGTCGTTATTATCGACGAAATACTGAACACGTGAATGATTAAGGATTTTCAGGTGTTTAAGTCTTCTATTAACTTCATTTTTAATTGCGGGCACAAACAGTTAATAATTAGATATATTTGCTATTTAATTTGCTCTATTTTACTGAAAAATGTCCCGACAATCAGGTTTAAATACATACTGTTCTACAGTATGAAAAAAAGTGTCTGGAGCCGAAGTAGCCTATATTTATGCCTAAGTATAGGCGGTTCACTTTACAGTAAGTATTTCCCAACATTTATAATGATTTAAAAAATGTATTATTGGGTTTACAGAAGTAAAGTTTTTGAAAGTTATGGAATGTTTACACTAGTTTTTGGTTACATAAAAGTTTTTCGTTTTTAAAAAAGTAAAGATGGCGGCATAGTAGCTCACAGAAAATCGTAGGCAGTGCTCAGTTTATCCTAAACAGCCTATACCCTTAATTATTCATTTCTTCTCACGCGTATGCCGGTAAGATTGTATTGCGAACATGAACTGACAAATTGTTGTTATTATTATTATTATTTTAATTTTTTTTCTTTTCATATTTTGGTTTGAGGCTCACAGGGCGCTTTGTTATGGTTTAATTTGTTTCTGGATTAATACGTGTAGTTTATTAGTTTCAATGTTTCTTGAGAAGTTGTATACGTTCTACTTGCTGCAACACAATATTAAGTACCAGTCTGTAACATATTCAAGGGTTTCGTATTAGTTTTTGGTGTTAATCATTTATCGCATATTTATTTCGTATTTTTGTTTCGTTAATTTATTTAATGACTATGAATATGTTGTTATAAGTGTATATGATTGTTGAAAGTTCAGTGTGTGAGAAGCCTGTACGTGCCTTTTAACTGCGCCAAATAAAGGCAGATTATTATTATTAACAGGCTTCCAGTCAGTCTGGTGGACTGAAGAGCTGTGATTGTTATCTCAAGCATGGAGAAATGTCGTAACTCGCAGGTGACTTCAACGAGCGGTAGGGAGATGGCGCCAGTTGTTGCAAGCTTGTAGCCTATATATAAGGGGGGAGAGGTATATGTCGATATTCCCAGCAGACCGTGTAATACGGCTCATTAAGAGGCCTGGTACCCGGCCGCCCGACATGCCAGCCCGCTTCACGCGATCATGTAGACCGTCACATCGCCTGAGTTCTCTTCTCATTTGTTCTCCCCCATCATCCCCCTACACCTCACCACACCACTTCTTCAGACATTCTCACCGTCACGAGCATATGACCAGTTCTCAACGAGATTCCGCTGTTGTCACCAGTCGAGAACAGAGAACTGTCACGTCGCTCTCACTGGCAGGCAGGGTCAGAAATAATGAAGCGGGTTTCACAACAGAACGACGCGATGCGCCCGACACGCCAGCAAGTTGCTACCACGTATTCACAACAGAGCGACGAAATATCGCCGGCGGCTGACGACACGAACTTGTGCTGCCATCTGTCACCTAGTGAAATAATTTGGTAACAGTAATTTATTTTGAAGAAACATGAACGGAGAATAAATAAATGACAACCTACTTATGCGCTTATCAATTTCATATCAAACATAAAGGATAGGTTACAGTTTCTTCCGAAAAATAGTGAGGCAAACATGCTAGTTATTTTCGACTAGCTTACGCAGTAGATTGAATTAATGGTCACAAATATAAAAATTCTTAATAAAATATTATTAAATTAAATCGGTTTTTAACTTCTTTGTAGCCTGAATATAATAGTTGCGTGAGTGTTAAAATATAAACACCTTTTCTTCTTCTTCGTATTCGTCGTTAGCGATGAACGTCAAATCCATTGCCAGCAGCTAGTGTAATGTTTCCGGCGTCTTTAAAAACATTGCTGAAATTTTTAAATTTTGACTTTGAATACCATTATGGAAAAACTGTCTGAGCTTATTTATATAAGCGACAATATAAAATTATGACTTTTCACCATTTGAATACATTTAAAATACGAAATACAAAAATTAAATCCATGAACCATGTCGAAATTTGGAAGAATAACCACCAATATTGTTTGTAAAGTGTACATGCAGTGCAAAGTTCAGTGGACGAGATGTTGAATGGTAATGGCATACAAAATGCAGTATATGCCAATGCTCTAAACCTTTCTGTTCATGATATAATATCACCATCGTTAATTAAGATAGAAAAGGTTTGAATGTGAACTCAGCTTAGACTACAACGTTTCAAGACACATTTCTTCTAATTATAACACTGAAAAAAAAAATAAACTTATTGATAATCACAACATATTTAGTCATTATGGACCTTACCAAATTTTTGTGTGGTAATTACAAAAAAAAAAATAGGCTCCGATAGGTTTACAGTGACTGCAAAAACATTTTGTAACTACTAGAAAAATTTGGAGAGGTCAATATTGACCAAACATTTTGTGACCATTACAAATAGTTTCTTCTGTGTAGAAAAGTTGACAGGCGAATGGGATTAAATATAACACAATATCTGATTCTGAACTAATAATCCGAATAAGCAGAGGAACTTTGAATTTCACACAAATGAAGCAGGGACACAAATGTGCAGAAGAAATCTCTTTGAAGAAGATCCACATTTTGAGTTTTATACTCACCACAATCAACCTATTTGATACAGTATATTTTGTGCGAATCTCCAGAATGTCCTGCCGTCCTGATATTGCAAGCAATATGTTTTCTTGCAGATTGACACACTGAATTTGCTCTGGCCTAGATGTTATTTACTTATAATACATTACAGACATAATAAATTACTCCACCACTTGTAACATAAGTTTTCCAAGCTTCTAAACGTGTTGCACATGAGGTAGAAAATACACGAGATTCTCTCAAAACTCTAAAAAATAGTTTGTAAATTTGTCACACGTGCGTATAGGAGCGCTAAGAAAGTAGGCATGGTAGAATTGTTTCCCAGACCTCTATTGTATCACTCTTAAACTTTTCTATAAAACGGTCAAATGTACACTGAAGTTACCAGACTTGTATTGTATAAAGTGTAAATGTTTGCATATTTACAAGGTGGAAGTATGGTATCTGTCCCATACTGTGTTTAGGTTAATTACTTCCTAAACATTTTAGGACATTTTTTACAGTGAATGTTTCTATGGCTTCGGACGAGTCACGTAGTTCAATGTATACCCAGGTAACAGAACCGCACAAGCCACTATCTGAAACCTCTGTCAATCTAGTGACATCAACCACAACAGCCAGCTCTCACGTTTAAGAAATAATACTGCCAGCCCTCAATGTAAGAGTATGATGAAGGTGTCGTCACCTCTTCCAACGCTAGCAGAAGATCACGTAACAAAAGAAAAACAGGGTGAAATGAAATTCTGTCTTCAAACCCGTATATAGTATCAGTGGAGCTAAAGATACCACAGAAAACATAATTCTGCTGTAAAGAAAATCTAGCGAACTGTATTTGTGTGTGGGAGTGTTTGGTCGGAGCAGTGTCGGGAAGAAGTGTCCAGAAAACATCTACGTTAGTCAAAAAGACAATGCTTATAGTCTGCTCTGAAACTTTTAAAGAAAATGCTGCTTATATGATGGGTGAGCAAACGAGGAATTTTCTGGAGCTGAGCCAGATGATGAATCTACCATTTTAATATGCTTAATGAAGTGGTTATGGTTCGGGATCCATCCAACAATTATCATTACAGTGCAAACATTTAAGTCCACTAGTAATACAAATTTACACATATAAAAAGATTGCATGGGTTTGAATTTGGAGCGCCTTTTCTTTAGTGATCATTGTCATGACTTTCGAAGTGAAAATATTTGTACTTTGTGATTTTATAATTTTAGTATTGGTGTGAACTATGATTTTATCAAAGTATTTCTAGGTTACCGTAATTTTCTCGAGAATACTCACCATCAACTCTTCTAAGTTGTCGTTTTCTAACTTACACTAGTTCTAAATTTATACGTAATAAGAATTTGCTCAATATTCATACGCTACGAATGTTCTAAATCCCAACTTCCTACATTACGCTGGTTCTGAGTTGTACAGTAAAAGTTCAGAAAGAACAAATATTACCTCGAGAATCATTAGTTACGGCTGTTCTAAGTGGTCATTCTTTAAGTTAAGAATTCTATGATGTGGGGGTTCTAAGTAATAAGTAAGGGACGATAGTTTTCATGAAAAGATATTTGCAGCAACTTGTTTCAATGACTTACATACACACGTGCAGCTGTGCTTCGTGGTCTGTGATTGGATGTTTTAACTCTCGGTGTCACAGGGTTCTATCAGCAATTCCAAGACGTGTGGTGTAGCAGTAACCCTGCTCTGATTGGTACAGTCGAATAAGTGACATCCCTACACTTAAACACACTCTAAAAAATAGTTTGTAAATTTACCAGACGTGCGTATAGGAGCGCTAAGAAAGTAGGTATGGTAGACTAGTTACCCAGACATCCATGGTAACACTCCTAAACCTTTTTATAAAACAGTCAAATGTATTCTGAAAATACCAGACTTGCATTGTAACAACTGTAGATTGCATAGTTACAAGACGAAGTATGGTAACTGTACCATACTGCGTCTGGGATAATAACTTCCTAAACATTCAAGGAAGTTTTTTTACCATGCTGTCAATAACCACGAAGCAGAACTGCAGACATGCACATTGAGCTCGGTACACTCTATCCTTAATTCTCTACCGAATTACTTACTTAATACTGTTCATAAATTTCGATTGCAATTTTATACCGGAATTACGTAGCAAAACTTCCTCCGTGTTGTGTATACACTATCTTTGTTTACTAGCATGTTTCGGCACATAAAGAAGAAAAATACATTTATGATGTTGGTTGCTTTGTTCCATTCAGTAAAACTATAAAATTACCGAAAACTATTTCACAATGCAAGACACGTGTGCAATTGCAAAATAAGTGGAACAATTTTGTATTATTTAGGTTTTGTTAACTTCGTTTGTCGTTTATTCGGTAGGAAACAAGACTTTTATTTATATTGAAAGTATATTGGCAACCCTACGTGCGTACTTCGCATGCGCTGTGGCTGTAAGTGTGCATTGTGTATTCGCGTGAACATACACTACGATGAAAATTAGGACGGGTTCTATCTGTGGAATTAAGTACAGAATTCTGTCTGGAACCAACATACGAGGGTTATATTTTTTTCAACCTCCGATCGGCTGTAATAAAAAAAAAAACGGAAATTAATTAGGAAATTATTTTAATGTCACAAGAAACGTACATCTTTACACTATTGTTCCACATAATCATCGTGCAGATTGAGGCAATTGTCGTACCGAAGCACCAGCTTGCCGATACCCTCTGCAAAGAATGATGCCTCCTGCCTATTCAGCCACGTTTTAACAGTGTCCTGCAGTTCATCATGGGTGTTGAAGCGACGTCCTCCAAGCAACTATTTCAACGTGGGGAAAAGGTGGAAGTCTCTCGGTGACAAATCCTGACTGTAAGGAGGGTGTCGGCAAGCTGGTGTATCGGTACGACAATTGCCTCAATCTGCACGGTGATAATGTGGAAAAATTGTGTAAATATGTACGTTTCTTTTGACATTAAAATAATTTCCTAATTCATTCCCGTTGTTTTATTACAGCCGATCGGAAGTTGAAAAAAAAACTCGTAGTTACGGTACACACTGTCACAGTGCTACTTGTACAGAATTTGGTACGGAATTTTATACTGAAACAAAGCGGTACTAATATATTTTCATGAAAACTACTGGCCCCTAGTAATGAGGGGTTCTCTCTGGCACGCACGCAGTAGCAGGCGGCAGAAACTATTTCTCACACGACCCTCTGACGAGCGCTAAGCACCGGGCAGAATTCCTCCCTCTGGGCTGGTCTCTTCACGGCCAGTTATCCCTGCTGCAGGGCCACCCGCACAGCCCGCAGTGATGGGGTGAGGCCAGGGGCTCGTCACGCCAGGTTATCCCTGCTCCGGGGCCACCCACGACAGTGCTAGGACCTTGCACCCCTGGGAGGGCGACGTTGTCCGGCGATTTCACGCACTGGGGAGGGTGGCAACTCCCTCCACCAAACAGCCAAGGGTCGAACTTCGCTCACAGCAGCACTGCATTCATAAAGCTCTTCAAAGTGACAACTATCTTTTCTCGAGCTTTTCAGTATATTGTACGTATCCGATACAATGATAGTTTAAAGCGTTTACCAAAAATGTTTGGCTGTCGTACTTTATTTAGGTTAGTGTGTAGTGCCATCCCAAATGGAAAAAAGTTATACTGTATATGAAATTGGCCAGATCTGTCCAATTTCAGATCTAGCCAGATATACTTTTTCATATGGGCTATATGTTATGTATAGGCATATATAAATAAATAAATATCTTAATATATAAAATGAAGTGTCCTGACTGACACACTCACTCACTCACTCGCTCACTCACTCATCAACGCACAGCCCAAACCGCTGGACCTAGAACCATGAAATTTTGAGGGAAGCTTCCCCTTGCCTCGTAGGCACCTACTAAGAGAGGATTTTTTGAAATGGTAGTGAAAAGGGGTGAAATGTGTTTTAAAAGAATCCTTGATATCTCATTAACCGGGAATGCTATCATAAATTTTTTAACTTCATAATATTGCCCAAAGAAATGCATATTCGCAAATTTTTCGATTTTGCGAAGTTCGAAAATTAAGGGGGTGAAAAAGCCGTAAAATATGTTTTTCATTAATCCGTGATTTCTCCTAAACCATTTCAGATAGTGAGGTGAGTTTTTCTTTAAAATGATGCTTCGGTAAATATCTAAAAAGAATTTTTACAATTTTTCGAAATTCGTCCTTGAAAGCTCTTTAAAAAAATAACGTGTTTTTAAATTAATCCCACTTTTCTCCTGAACCAGTGGAAATATTGAAATGGTTTTTGCTTTAAAATAAATCTTACGTAAATATAAAAAAGTAATTTCAGAATTTTCGAAATTCGTCCTTGAAACCTGTTAAAAAAATAAAATGTGATTTCAAATATTCATCTGTACCGCTTATACCCGTTGAGATATCGAGATGATTTTTTGATCAGAATGAAGCTTATGTAAAAATCTACAAATAAAATTCAGGTTTTTATGAAATTAGAAAATTAAGTAGGTGAAAAGCAGTAAAATGTTACAGTCTCCCGAAAAAGAGAATGATCACGGATAAATAAATCAACAGTCGTTTCTTTTTGCCAACCTACTCATAAATAAAACCTCTTTGGACTGTAGCCTGTACGTACGAAAGAATTATCACGGCATGCCTTTAACATTCACTCAGGTATTGTATAAAGTTTGTGGTGTGAAAGGGGTGGGGTTACGGGTTCGTGTCCCGTACAAGACTTTGCGATGGGTATTATAATGACATCATAGAGCATATTGCGCGCGCTCTTTACACTTAGCTAAGACAGTTAATTATAGTTCACTGTTATTGAGTACGCTAGCTGTTAAATGCCTTCATCACATATTTTATCCAGAGTTACTGTTTACATTACATAATTTCATGCGGGCAACGTCGCAGCCGGCCCGCTAGTATAGCCTATATATATACCCATATACATAATGAACTACAGCATACTCACAAGGAAGACATTTGATGTAGTAAATAACTCAATCAGGAAAACCAACTGGTTTCATGAAATAGAAGAAGACCTAAGACAAGCTGGTATCAACACAACATGGATATGTTTGGAGAAAGAGGGAAACTCGGAAACAAAATTATGAACACGAAATTTAAAAAGTAAATAAACCGAAGAAAACAGGAACAATATGGACAGAACAAAGGAAACAGGAGCACAGTCAAAGAACGAAGAGATTTCAGGAAGAGAAGAGGAGGGAGGGAAAGAAGTGAAAATTGAGTTATCATGAGACATTTACGTTCAAACACTGTCCCTAAGAGCAAAAATTATTTAAAATATTAATAATAATTATTATAGCAATAGTAATAATATAAACAACTGAGGGGCAGAAGACAAACTACTGTTCGCAATGCGAGAATATTTACTGACGCATCGCGCCCTCATGTCGTTTCTGTCAGGCAATTGTGATTCCGGCGTTATGGCAGTTAATGTAATACAAGTTGAATGTGGCCAAATTGTACAGTTTCTTGGGCATAACATGTTAGTAGCCTAGGTAAAGTAAAATTAAAAAAAGTGAGCAGAGCTGACACTATCAACTCATTATATAACGTACAAATATCAGCAGTTGTACCACTACGGACGCTGCTTACAATACGTTGTAGTTTGTTCGTAAATGCGGTGATATTCGGTAATATTCCACACCCGCTGTGCCAATGTACAGTACAAAAAGAAATCACGCTTCGGACTAGCACGAAATGTCATTGTTAAGAGGAGTCCTTCGCGGTTTCAAATTCCTACCTTTGATGCGTGGGAACCACGGAGCGATAAGAGCCAGAGTACTAAGCTAGATGAGAAGCATATCGCCTGTATTCGCAGCGCCAAACTGGCGTGCAAGGTTTTCCTTGAAGTCATTTTTCTACGGGACTTTAAGCGGCGACACTAATATTTTATGTTTGGATAGCATTAAGTAAATACCAAGGCATGCTTCTCGCTTTACACTTACGAATATTTTCAGAGTTACAGCAGTCTAAATAAAACCTGTTTTTAGCCATTTTGAGAGGCCCGAAAATCATGTTTCTAACAAGCGTGCTGAAATTTTGAAAACATAGAAGCATACTTTCAAGTGTGTGCTCTTTTCGTAGGTAAACATATTATGAATAAGTTAAGCGGTTTCGCGTAAAAAAGAATACGTGTGATACGCTGCAACGCCGTCCATGCGCCTGTCGAGGACTTCTCTTAAGACACCATGCTCATTAATAATATGGTTTGTAAGCGCTCCAAAATAACTAGGAACGTCCTTCTCGGACTGCCACTTACTTCACAAAATACTAACCTTATGTACTGTACGTGAAACTCAGGTAGAAATGTGCATTGAACCTTGCTACAGACGTTCCACCAACAAAATTATATACACTCCTATAGCAGAAATGGATTGGCGGAATACTTGCACGGTTGTTCAGCGATTGGCTCATTGTGGCTATGCGGCATTTGATGCGCATTCCAAGGTCGCCCTTATAGCTCCGTCTATTCTGAGTCCAACTCGCAGGAAGGCGGCGCCTTTAAGGCCATTATATTTCATTCATTTCAAACAATTGCATATAACTCGAATAATTTTTAACTAAATGATTTGAAAAATTCGGGACTGATTAAAGTCATATGATACCCAATATTGCCAGAGTGTTTTTCAAAATAATGTACAGTTTGCTAGCTTATTTTGACCACAAAATATGTGATATTTCAGGGGGAAAATTTTAAAAATCCGTTTTGTGTTGCAACAGAGAAATTCAGATACAAACGAAGATAAGTCTTAAAACCGTAAGAACCAATTTTTTATGTATGTATTAATTAACGTTTAAAATAATATTTTCGAAACCACTGCTAATCTAAAGAGCACTTTTAATAAACGAATAAATTATTTATGCTTATTAAGGATGCACCATTTTAAAATTTTAAATTACTTGCAGGCGTTTAATTATAACATGGCTGAACTGTATTTATCGAACAATCCTATTAACATGACTAAGCAAATCTGACTTACTTTACTACGTAACCTTTCGTACGTCTCCATTAATTTGTATATCACCTGTCTCTCGTAGTCTTTAAAATCTCTGTTAGTAAGGGTTTGTTTCGGCTAGCTCACAGGTATTTACGCAGTGCAAGTAGTGTAATGAAACTTTATTAATTTCCTCATTAACTTGTTTACACGTTGTGTGTATCTGAGTGTTTGTAGCACCATACTTAATTCACCTTCCTAATTATTAGCCGGTGTAGCGTGCCATTGAGTAATGATAGTGATTTATCGCGGGAGTTAGCTGTTTGCTAGGTTTCAGTATACTTAGAGACAATGCTTTTTGGTGAAAAGAATTATGCAATATTTTGTTTCAGTGCCTCACGTGCACATCTGCAGCTCTGCTTCATGGTCAGTGATTGGCTGTTTTTAACTCTCAACATATTTGGGATCTACCCTCAACTCGCAGACGGGTGGTATCGCAGTGACGTTATTCTCATTGGCACAGTCTAATGAGTGACGCCTCTACATGAATGTACGTGCCAATAACTACGGACCAGGGCTGCAGTTGTGAACGTGTGACACTGGAACAAAATGTTGCATTATTCTTTTCACCAAAAATCATTGCCTCTAAGTATAATGCATTAATGCTTGCATCGTTTCTATCGTATTGGTTTGTCCTTATTTTTGACTCGGCCAATGGTATTTGTGGTGCACTGCTACTTAAAACAGCCAGTTTATAGGCTATTCAGCCTATAAACAGCTATACTATGCCACATAACTAGAGACCTTTTTTTTTTTCGCGAAAAGAATTTTGCCCCACTTTGTTTCGGTGCCTTTCGTGCACATCTGCAGTTCTGCTTCGTGGTCAGTGATTGGATATTTTAACTCTCACGAGTCTTGGGATTCTATCGGCAAATCACAGACACGTGGACGTGGTGTTGAAGGAACGTTATTGTAATTGGTTCAGTCAAATGAGATACGGCTCTTCACATAGACGCGCTGACAATAATCACGAAACAGAATTGCGGATGTGCACTGAAACAAAGTGGGGCAAAAATATTTTCGCGAAAAACAGGGGTCCCTGCACATAACCGTCGTACAGTCATACACGTACAGGACGCAGGAAGCTACACTCGTGTGAAGACTGCACTGGTAGAAGACATTCTCGCGGTTTTCCTCTACCTTAAAAAGTTACTTTATTTTTGTGTAATACCTCTGCTGTTATGTCTTGATGAAAATTTGAGTGGGAGAAGGACACTCGTGCTCTAACTGCGTCATACAAAAAAAAATCAAACACATAATTTAAAATAATAAGTTAATAATACTTGAAAGATAGAATAATTCGAGTTTTTACCGTAACTATCTTACTGTATGCTTATCTTACCTTCAAATGTTTTTTTTTTTTCGCGTAGCGTTCACAATTTTTTTTTTATTTTCCCAAACTTTATAAATTAATTTTAAGTATTTTTGTAGTTACCGCAGTGTTATGAAACATGGACCTTTGGATTATGACACAAACTTAATATATGTAAAGGCTTAGGTAATATCTCAAAAGCTTTAACTTAAAATGTCTACAAGATGCCATTAAAGTTGCAATATAGGTGAACCGCTTAGCGAGTTACTAAGATAATCTAATCATGCTTTTCTCGTGGCGGACGAAATATTTTTAATAGTACCGTAATGTAGGCCCTAGTAATTTCACTAAAATTTGAGTATTATATTAATGTACATATTTGTTTACAATTAAAAAATTATTTTTATACCTTTTAGAAGTATTTATCCAATAACATCATTATATATATATATATAATATTTAATATCACAACAATATAAATTATATTTGCGCTAAACCATGCACATAGCAGTAGTAGTACTACGTTGTCGCAGAAAGTTTGCATTAACATAAATTTTTTCACTCCTATTCCAAGAATATTTCAAAGAGACTGAAAAAAAATTCGAAATAAAGAAAACAGGAAATAGTATTTTATACCTATAAATTACCTTAAAGCATTTACAGAATAGAAATTAAATTTATGATTCAGACTGTACTACAATAAAATTCAATTTTGTAGTGAGGTCGATCGCACACTGAATGATTACGAGTTTCATCACGATTTCATGTAACGGCTCTGCAAAGATGGAGAATCGTGAGGTCCATCAATGGTTTTGTCTCGTACTGCATGTATCATCTTACGAGCTATTCTCATAATTCATCATGCAGGCAGCCGTTACTCCATTTCAGATAAAGTTTTGGTAGTGCTTACGATTTGACAAATTAACGTCAAACTTATATCGAATATGGATAGCGATAATGATACAAGACGAAATAAAACAAGATTGCTGACAGAGGAAAAAGCCAATTTTAAGGAATGAAAGTTGCATAGTAGTAACAATACTTTACGAAGAGTTTGAATGAGTAGACAGCTCACTTCAAGCCCTACATTAAACATGACATCTTGATATGAAGTAATGTTACAGCCTTACGTATGCATATTTTTTAGATATTCTGTTGAGTTTATTTATCATAAATATATGTTTCAGTGCATTACATACGGTTGCCAACTGAACGAGGCCATGTATGCATACAAAACCTATCACGAGTCACCATTTTTTGCTCTCTTTGATTGACATGGAACACCAGTAAAGAAATACGTAGTGACGATAGTACCAGTAGCGGCTCGCGGGTTGTTGCCAGGTGGGGCTGCAGATAGTCGGAACTGTACACTCTTGATGAACGCGCCGTAGACCAACGACCATGAAATATTTGCCGGCTACTAGATGTGTTGTGACCACTCAGTAGTAAGGGGCAGCTGCACATCAGCGTGTCAGTGGCTGTAGAGTCAACCAGCGCACAACCCTGTACAGCTCTTGGCAACTGCAGCCCTACCTGACAACAACCCACGAGCCGCCACTGGATATCACTGTTCTAGTTACGTATCCGGCTGACAATCAAGTAGCACTCAATGTAAGTAGCAATACTTCCAGAGGGCGTGCCTGCTAAGAAGCAGGCTTTGCTGCCCGTATTTGCTATCTTAAGGGAAAAACATGTCGTGTGCAACGGGTTTTACTAATGAAACGCGTATCGATAGACACACTGATTTCGCACGAAGATCTCAAGCCTTGTATTTCATAACACATTAGCTGCGTTCCTATTCAGACGGCAAGGGCCCTTAACTGGCGTCATGTCCTTATGGAATTCCTTGCGGATGTGGCGTCACTCAAAGGGCTGTTCCAATTCAAGCGAAGAGCATAATTGCGCTCTTATTTTATCCCGTTTATTTAAGAGTATGTGCAATGTTCCCTTGCGAAATTTTCTGCGATTATCGACAGACGACTGTTAGAACTATTAACGTAATTTCTTTACATATGAAGTGTGATTGAATAAAAACTCAATATATAATGGTTGAACGAAAATATGAACAAAATAGTTATGTTCATGTTTCATGCTTTTCTAATGTGCGCAAAGATATTTACTGAAACATTAGCTTTGCATTTCCAAAGTAAAAAACCAAATTATAAATATTTGTATTAATTTATCAATCATTAAAACATGAATAAATATGAATTGGCCTATATCAATATAATACCTTTACTATTGCCACTGGGTCTAGTTTCATCCCGCTATTAGATTCGGTGTATAGATTTATAGATAGAGAAAGGTACATTCGCAGACTAGCCTCCAAGAATATATATGTACTCAAACAGACATCAGCAGATCGTTGGCAGTTTATTGACAGAGTGGTTTCACGTGATTAAAGCAGCGCTTAGTTGCTTATTTGCTCAGCGCACTCCAGGAGATGTTCAAATAAGTATGTACTACATGCACGAGTATTTCGTGTATTCATCTGGCAACAGCCGAGACTTCTCAGTACTATACTTGTACTGGCTGAAGCCGAATATCCATTGGCTTCTAACAGCACAAACGTGTAGCACGTGATATCCCCACGACTTGTTTCCTTATTTATAACTGGATTGCAGTCGTCAAATGTGTGTTACAAAGGCGCTCGTCTAATCACAGTGAGTTAGTGAGACATATTCGTCAGCGTTCAACATCGAGGTCTTCAGCGCTGGTGAGGGGTGACATGAGTTGAGTATGGAGCAGCGCCGGAATCAAAGGGTGGAGGAAACGGGAGACCCCCGAGAAAACCCGCCGACCAACGGCATCGTTGGGCACGATTACCACATGCGAAAATCCGGGGACCGGCCACCGCGGCCCCTCGTCTAATCACAGAAGGAGGAGAGAAGTATACGTTATTGACGTTCAACCTGACCTAGAATCAATACGCGAAATAATCGTCTCTCTACAAACAAGTCAAAGACCAATTGTGAAAGGAAAGTGACAAGTAATTACAGTTGTTTGATATCTAGCGTGTGCCCAAAAGAAACCGCTAATTTTTCAGGTCTCGATTTACAGACAAAAATTTTAGTTATCTCGATGTTAGTAATTATTAAAGATTAGCACCTGTATTCTTTCACATAAACAGTATACAGTTTTATTTATATCACGAAAAATATACTCTATAATTTTTTAATGGCAGAATTGTTGAAGCCATGTATACATGTAGGCAGTGGAGTAGCGAAGGGGGGGGAGGGGGTTTACAACCCCTGTCTCCCCCCCTTGGCCGGGGTGAATCGGCCTTCAAGATCTTAGGTGTTAAAAGGTCGTAAAACCCTCTCATCATAATTGCCCGGGGGATGACGAGTTCATCGGTTACTGTATGTACTGCGTCTAATGAAAGATCATTTTCCACTCTGCGGTTTTTAAAGTCATATCTAAGAAATACAATGAGTCAAAATCGCTTGAATTACATCGTAATATTCCTGTCACTGTTGACGATGTATTGTATTATCTCAGTCAGAAGAAGAGACGTCTCAAATTTGCTTTGTAAAATTCCTTAAATATACCTTGTAATTCTTGTAAAATGTCTAAACTTTAGGGTGTAAAATGTTTGAACTTTACTTAGTAACATAGACTGAAACGAAATTTGTTGGTA
>PNEQ01070315.1:0-56867 GCA_003012365.1 Medauroidea extradentata
CTGAAATTTTCCCCTGCAACATGTCTTGGTTAATTTTAATAGTAATCAGGTCGGTCTCACCTCGGGCTCCTGGCGTTGATATAATTTGACTCGTGGCATTGTAGAGTTTGGTGAATGATGAACGCAGTACCGCTCGTTTCTTCACCGCAGTTTTTAAATCCATGATACGCTACGAGTGTCCTGTCGCGGTCGCCAATTGCTAAAATCCGTCTACCCGACGAATTAGAATACAATTAGAGTCGTTGCGTATCATATAAACATAAAAGAAACAAGTCTTAAACAGCCAAAATAAAAGAAAGAAAAGAAATTGTAATTTTTCTCATTACTAGTTGCTTACAACACCTTCTTTTTCAAAACATAAAGCAAACTCCATAGACAACATATATGAAAAGAAATAATTCAACTAATTCACAAAAGTATACAAAATGTTAATCTTGTTCGTGTTATATGCACTGTTTTCAACAAATACTGCACTGCAAACTGAAGCTAACATATTAAATAGAAGCATCCATTAAACAAAACTAAACCTCTGAGTCTGCCATTACATTAAGCCCAATATTAAATAAAAGTGCACCCAAACATTAATAAATATTTATTACCTCGAAAAAACGTTAACAGTTAATCAACCATTAAAAGTAATAAATAAAATAAAACTTGGAGGTTGAAATTGGCACATGTTACAGTAATGATAATTATAGCATGAACACCGGCCGTGAAAGTCGGAGCCGGCCATGCCTGTAGAAATGTATGGGACATACATGAACCCGCCTTTTTGGGTGTCGTGTCACGGCAACTTCCTGTTCATCACCATATTGTTGTGTGATAAGTTCGTAATCAATCCCCTGTTTCAAGCCATTAAGCAGTTCATCAATGTTAATATTTACAAAGCTGACTTGTAGAGACCCCTATTTTTCGCGAAAAGAATTTTGCCCCACTTTGTTACAGTGTCTTACGTGCACATCTGCAGTTCTACTCCATAGTTATTGGACAGTTTGTCTATGTGAAGAGCCGTATCTCATTTGACTGAGCAAATTACAATAACGTTCCTTCAACAACACACGTCTGTAATTTGCCAGTAAAATACCAAGGCTCGTGAGAGTTAAAATATCCAATCACTGACCACGAAGCAGAACTGCAGACGTGTACGTAAGGCACTGAAATGAAGAGAGGCGATATTCTTGTCGCGAAAAACAGGGGTCTATAGTGATTTGCATTAACATCTTAGGTGTTTTGGTTATTTAAAGGTAGATAAACACAAATATTAATAACCCCAAAAGGCCTCAACGCCACAATGTTTCGCCCCAAAGATGCGGTTTCAAATACGTCACAAGAAGTCATCTAGCCTTTCCTGACTATTATTACCTCCATGGTGACAGTATTATTATTGTCACCTTTCAGGCACCCACAATTTAACGTGCAATTTCGGTTGAAACTGTTCGCGTTAGCGGTTTTTCTCAAGGCGACATGTCATATCCAACCTCTTGAAGTCAAAGGTTACGAAGTTCTATGCATGAAGAGGTTGCCAATCTTTAGTTAAATCATGACGGGATGTTCGTTTTGTAACATAATTTTCTTTCAGTGGTCTGTCCCTACGCCAATAGCCTGTGCACAAAATTTATTTACTTAATTACATATGCCTGAGGTTTTATCGTCCAATTACACATTTCTTATCTGCACCTTTGAGGGCGCATAACTCCTTCATACGTCACTTTAGGCCTAATGTTGTGTAATGTTTTCCTATTGATTTGGTCTCAGGATTTTACTCCCGCCTGGTTAGCATATGATAACGATTCATCCTGAAAAAAAAATATATGTTGGTCGAATTGTGGAACCCCCCCCCCTTTTTTTTTCTTGTTTCCTCGCCCTGTACACCTATATGCCATAAAAGGAAGCTAGGTATTGAAGTTGATGCGCTGCAGTGCCATCTAGTAGCGAGTTGGAGAGTTAGTGCACAGTGGATAGCATTAAAACATTCTCCATGAAAGAATACATACATCTGCCAAGTATCCCGGTAATCGGTCTACACACGCGCGCGCGCGTCCGCGGTTTTTTGCTTCAGCCAATTCTGCCTATTTTTCCTTACTTGTTTTTCTTGGTAAACTCTATATTTTCTGAGACGACGTAGCACAGCAATGGCGTATGTCCACAATAATTCACTATATCATACACCATACATGTAAAATAGATTCACCTAAATTTTCGGGCCTGAGACTGTCATAACCATTCCACTCGACTCCCTCACAGAAAAAACCTTATCTGGTGGCCACAAAACGTTTTGTCAGTACATGTACAGACTAAATAGTACGTAATACAAACGCTAAATGACGTGGCGGCTCATTTGACACAGGCGAACTTGGCTGCTTATTGGTTGCTCGAGGCTGTTGATACCAGCCCCGTGTATGTTTGGCTCCTGCGTGTTACTGCAGGTTTACTATTGGCCTGGCTGCCTGCTAGCAGGGCAGCTGCCTTACGCTGATTGGCAGTATGTGCCTTCGCATGTTGCTGGCCGGGAAGCCATTTTCCCTACGTGTGTGACTAAGTTCGCCGTTGTACTGCCATTTCAGTTCTGTATACCTAAATATTCTGTGATATAGACCTCCAAATTGTTTGTGTTAGTTACAAAAATTTTTGTAGTCACTGAAAAACTTTATTGGAGGCAACAAAAACTTCTTGCAGCACAAGAAAAAAATTTTGGTAGGGGTTTAATAGTGACTAAATATTTTGTGATGACCAATAAGCTTTTTTTTTTTTTTTTTAAGTGCACCGCGGCGGCGATCTGGGTTCGATTCCGCATGTGAGAAATGTGGCGGACGTTGACGTTGGCCGGTAAGTTATCTCTGGGTACTCCCTTTCCCCCTTATGTTTCTCCATTGTAGGACTTCATTACATGCCATACATCAGATTACGGCAGACACAAACGTTGTCCAGTTTAGAAGTCTGTCAAAACCGAGGCGTGATGCCCTGCACGAAAAAAAATGTCAGCTACAAATATTTCGTGGGTATTCAACCGTGCGAATTTTATTTTGTAGTTACCACAAGAACATTTTGTTGACACTACTAAAATAGTGTAGCCATCATAAAATTATTTTGTGGTTTCTACAAAATAGTTTTGCAGGTAAGACGTCGTACAAAATTTTTCTCAAAGTGTAGCCTCTGTGGTACCTTGTCATAGCCATCTTTAGTAGAAGGCCGCGGCCTTAGATCTGGCAACCCTGCACACAAGGGTCATTTTAACACTTCTTTTAGCTCTCCAAAGGCAATAGCTGTACCTGATTCGTTATTCTGCCTTACATACTGGCGAATCAGGTGAAGTCATTGCCGTTGGTGAGACGAAATAAGTGTTAAAATGACCCTTCCTGGCAGGGTTGTCAGATCTAAGGCCGCGGCCTTCTACTGAAGATGGCTATGACCTTGTCCATACATTACACTGGAAAAATACTTTATGGCAACCACATAATATTATGACGTTGTTAGTGCCACGATTTTCTGGAGAAAAGATGCCTTATGTTGCACATCTGAAGCTCTGCTTCATGTTCAGTGATCGGTAGAGACCCCTGTTTTTCGCGAAAATAATTTTGCCCCAGTTTGTTTCAGTGCCTTACGTACACATCTGCAATTCTGCTTCATGATTATTGGCAGCGTGTCTATGTGAAGAGCTTTGACTGAGCCAATTACAATAACGTACCTACAACAACACACGTCTGTGATTTGCCGGTAGAATCCGAAGACTCGTGAAAGTTAAAATGTCCTGACCACGTAAGGCAACGAAACAAAGTGAGGAAAAATTCTTTTCGCGAAAATCAGGGATCTCTAGTGATTGGCAGAGACGGGAAAAATTCGCGGGTTCACTGACAATCTTCCAAAAATATCTATTTACTCAAGTATACATCAGTAGTTCATTGGCTGCTCGCTGATACAGTAATACCACATAATTAGACATGCAATCAGTTGTTTCTTCATTATCGGCTAAGAGTCCGCGATGAGATGTCATATTAGTCAAGGGCCAGTAACGAAATTTAAAGTACTTTGATTTCTAGCCCGTGCCCAAACGAAAACACGAAATATTTAAGATATCCTGTAATTGGAGGTTTTTACTCTTTCTTGTATTGGGTTTCTACTGACAAATCACAGACGTATGGTGGCACAATAACCGTCTTCTGATTTGTGAATACAAAAGAGAGACATGTCTGTACAAGTACACAATACCAATAACAATGAAGCATAGCTGAGGATGTGCACGGAAGGTACTAAAAAAAGTAGGTGCAGTATTATTTTTGTGACAAGCTCATGGCTTAGTCACTATAGACCTAACAAAATAATTTGGTGTGAAAACCGACAATTTTAGCTGCCTCCGGTAAGGTTTTTAAGAGGCTACCAATAAATTTTGTAATCAGTTAAAAATTCGGTGATGTTCATATTGGCAAAACGTTTTGTAGCTACCTCAAAATAGTTCAGTCTGTGTATCAGTGGCGGCTCATAGGTTGTTGTCAGGGAGGGCAGAGAACGGTGTAGTGTTGTGTGCTAGTTGACGCTACAGCCACTGATACGCTGGTATGTAGGAACCGCTTATTAACGACTGGTCATAACACAATAAGTAACCAGTAGATATTGCATGGTCTGGTCATTGGTATACGGCGGCGAGTTCACAGGAGTGTACAATTCTCGACAACTTATGCCCTACCTGCCAACAACCCACGAGCCACAACTGCTGTGTATTATTACAATTACTACTTCGAAAACTCACTTTTTGATAGAATCACCTGTTTGTGTTGATAATATCCCTGGCCACTCCCGTGCCCATCGATTCCTTTCAGGATCTACGCAGACGAAACCAAAACTCATACGTGGAATCTCGCGTGCCGGTGTTTGTTGCATGCATGTCGTTGGGTGCGTGTGTCTGCCTCGTATATAAACTCTTATTCTGATACAGGATCTTCTTAATCACGACTTAGCCTGAGACTTCTACAGCATGCGGAAGCATGTCATGCCCTCGGTCATTTTTAATTACCTCCCCTACTACCTAATAAAAGTAATTTCCAGAGAAGCAATTTCGCGGAACTTCTTCCCAACTAATTAAGATGCGCCAAGAACTTAACTGGTAAGAAAAAATTATAATTGCCTTTTTTTTTTTTCGCAATATACAATCAAGTATATATACTTACACGGTACTGTTATCTCCAACCGGCAAGTCGTTGGACCCGCGAAATTTTAGAGACTTTAACCTGTTTTTCGCCTCTCTTTGTTTCAGTGCCTTACGTGCACATCTGCAGTTCTGCTTCGTGGTCAGTGATTGGACATTTTAACTGTCACAAGTCTTAAGATTCTACCGAAAAATCACAAACTTGTGTTGCTATAGGAATGTTATTGTAGTTGGCTCAGTCAAATGATATACGCCTCTTCACACTGACACACTGCCAATAACCATAAAGCAGAACTGCAGATGTGCACGTAAAACACTGAAACAAAGTGGGGCAAAATTCTTTCCGCTATTAACAGGGGGTCCTAACCATGGGTGTTACATTCTAAACTTCTACATTTAAGGGTGCTCTGCACCGAAAAAGTCATAATATTATAATTGAACCGAACACTGTCGAACGCTTACACATTACAGTACATTAATATACATTTCCCCCACAAACGAAATATTTATCGGTTATATAGATTTCGTACATACGCATACCAAAGTATAGACTTGACGATTTTCGCTACTTGCCCAAAGTAAATAATAACCAAACGATACGAGTGAAATAATTTTAAGAGTAAATGTAAATATGTTAAGCTAGAAATTGACAACTTTGTAATTTCACACAAATATTGTCTATATTAAAGAAATTTTGAACATACAGTACCTACATTTTTGCGTATCAAAGGGTACTTGTATATTTAAAAAATATCCATACGTGAAATAACAAAGGTGTAATATGTAGCTTATACATTCACTTTCACTCTAATTATCTCATTTCTATATTTTGATAAGTTTCTACTTTGTGTAAAAAAAAGTCGAACAGCTACTTTGACAACTCTTTGTATAAAAACTAAGGAACTGAAAAAAACTTTACTTGCGGGAAATTGATATTATTGTTTAAAAGTTGGCCAGTGTTTAGTAAAATTAAAAAATTACAAATTTTATTTTTCTATGTAGAGCACTGGTAATGTCAAAATCCCCTCAGACAGGGTCGTCACATGTTTCTGAAACGTGTTGGATTTAAAAGCTCTAAGTAAATAGCTTACATTTATTTATAACTACATATTTAAACATTTTAATTCCCTTTAAAGGCCACAATAACATATATGCACTATTATTAGAGACTGGAAAATTTCGGGAGAACGCTGTCTTTATACTAGCCGCCTCGGAAGCCTGTATACTAAAGCAGACAATAGCAATGCTCATTGGCCGCTCGCTTAAGGGTGTTCAAGTGCGATAAAACCATAATTTTATATTTTTGTTAAATTTTGTTAGTTTTGTAGACGATACTTATGAGCACATTTTACTCTTTCGAATCAATTTTAGCTCTCATAGTTTCCTCATAACAGGGTGTCAAAGTCAAAAGTTGCTTGTTACACTGCCATGCAAAAGTGAAAAGCAACTGACCTACTTAAACAAAATGATTCACTGTGAACTTACATCCCATGAGCTATGCAATGAAACATCAAAAACCCACAATGTAGTATTTTGAATTTTAAAAAAGTTGCAAATTTAGTAATTTTTTTAAAATACAAGATATTACGTCGTAGGTTTTTATATGTTTTGTTACATAGCTCATGGGATATAAATTCACAAGAATTATTTTGTTTAAGTAGGTCAGTTAGTTTTCACTATTTTCATGTCAGTGTAACAAGCAAATTTTGACTTTGACACCCCGTTATGAGAAAATCTATGAGAGCTAAAATTGTTTCGTAAGAGTGAAATGTACTCACAAGTGTCGTCTACAAAAATAATAATATTTCATAAAAATATAAAACTGTAATTTAAGCGAACTTGAACACCCTTAAGGCTCGGTTTCAGTCACCATATTGAATTTTATAATTTTTCGCTTTTTTGGAATTTTGAAAAAAATGTCAATTCGGCGACTATACTGCAAATTCTATTTACCTTGAGCTACAATACAACCATGGCAATAGAGCTAGTAATGTATAGCTATCGCAATTTTTTGGGCAAATTATGAATATACAAAAATTACCACACAACGCGGCGTAATTATAAGTTAACAGCTAAATCGCAAGGTCTGTACTGTAGCGAAATGTAAATACAATTTGAGGTATAATCGCATATTTAACATTTTCGTCTTAAAATTCCAAAAAAGTACATAAATAATAAAATTCAATATGGTGACTGAAACCGAGCCTTAAGGATGTTCAAGTTCGATAAAATTATATTTTTATAATTTTATGAAATATTATTATTTTTGTAGACAACACTTGTGAGTACATTTTACTCTTACGAAACAATTTTAGCTCTCATAGTTTTCTTATAATGGGGTTTCAAAGTCAAAATTTGCTTGTTACACTGCCATGCAAATTTTGAAAACCAACCAACCTACTTAAACAAAATAATTCACTGTCAACTTACATCCCATGAGACATGCAATAAAACTTTAAAAATCACACAACGTATTATTTTGAATTAAAAAAAATCGCAAATGTACAGAAAAATAGTTGAAAATTCAGCCATTTTTTTAAAACGCAAAAACAGTTAGCGGGATTTTTGCAAAATTTTATTACATAGTCCATAGTATGTTATTTCACTGTAAAATATTTCACGCATGCCAGTCAATTGGTTTTCACTATTTGCATGGCAGCAGAACATGCAAATTTTGACGTTGACGCACCGTTATGAGAAAACTACGCCAGCTAAAATTGTTTCATGAGAGGAAACTATACCCACAAGTATCGTCTACAAAACTAACACTACTTCATATAAATATAAAATTATGGTTTTATTGAAATTGAACACCCTTAAGGCATTGGAACAAAATTGTGCAAAAATCTTTTCGGGAAATTTCGTGGCTCTGGTGAAGAGTGTACGGTGAAAATAAATGCTGTATTTGAAAATTCATATTTATTGGTGCTAATGAACTGTAATAGTTCTAACATAATAGTAAATTCGTTTATAGAAAATAATTTATTTTTGCAGCTGCAAACATGACGACTACAAAACAGTAGTGAAATGGAAATAAGTAAAAAAATAGTTACATTATTTGCGTTACTTCTCTCTTATCGAGATATTTCTGTAAATCCGTTTATTGTTACCGAGAAATGAGAAATACATGTTAATTTATTCGCGTAGGACTATACTAAAAAAATTACTACCGGGGAGACTCACAATTTGTATTTTTAGGTCCGTGTTTGCTAATGCCACTACTTTAATTTCTGTTACAATTGGTTTAATCATGTTGTAGCTACAGAATACCAATCTCTGCTTTAAAAAAAAACATTATTTTGTATAGATTTTGTTGTACTGCGTGCGTGCCAAAGTTCGTGGAACCCAATTTGTTTGTTTTTTCGTGCTAGATATGACCAAAAAACTTCGTTTCTATGTAATGCTATTTTACAAATTGTCGAACTAAAAGGGCTATGCTCAGAATATTTTATGATTTTTTAATACTATACAGTTTTTGTTTTTAGTTAAATAGTTTTATAAATTTTATTTTCTTTTATTGTTCTCAAAGCCCCAATTTTTCAAACAAATGTTAAGCTCCCTTGACGTATAACTGTTTGTGTCATATTTGATTGAAATATGTTTGTTTCTGTCTATAACTAGGGACCCCTGTTTTTCGCGAAAAGTATTTTTTGTCCCTCTTTGTTTCAGTGCCTTACGTACACAACTGCAATTCTGCTTCGTGGTTATTGGCAGCGTGTCTATGTAAAGAGCCGTATATCATTTAACTGAGCCAATAACAATAACGTTCCTACAACAACACACGTCTGTGATTTGCTAGTAGAATCTCAAGGCTCGTGGCAGTTAAAATATCTAATCACAGACCACGAAGCAGAACTGTACGTAAGGCAACGAAACAAAGTGAGGCAAAATTCTTTTCGCGAAAAACAGGGGTCCTTACTAACAACGTTTATTAACTCACAAATCTCTATTTCAAAACAGCAGCCAGAAGTGAATGGAATATTCCGCTTACAGAGTTTGTTTGCAGTAGTTCAAATAGTACGATAAATAGTGAAGACTGTAGCCATAACTTTTAAATAGTAATCTTATGTAATTAAATTTTATATTATAACATGCCCTTCTATAATATTGCCCACTTGTAATATTTGACTGGAATCTGTTTACTAGTTTCCAAAAGATGGTGTAACATATTTATACACTCACAGCATTACGTTGAAAATTGGTGGCCAAAAATTAGTGAAGTGATTTTGTCAGCATTCAACATCGAGGTCTTAAGCCCTGGTAAAGGGGGCATTATGTGAATACGGAGAAGTGCTGCCGACCAGCAGCATCGTCCGGCACGATTCCAACATGTGAAAATCCGTGGACCGACCCAACAGGAACGAACCCGGAACACGTTGGTGGAAGGCGAGAGGTCTGGCCCCTCGACCACAACGGCCCATGGTTTTCCAAAGAGGCTACATATAAATGTAGAGTGGAAATTCTAAATGATCTAAGTACCAAAAGACACAGCATTTAATTAATTACTTCAAAATGAACCATGTGCCAGAGTCTATGTCTTGCTGTAAGAACTAAGTCCGTATAATTTTCCTAAAAGTTTTTATGATCGTTGGAAGAGAGCACTTCCCATATATACGCATAATCTTGCATCGATATCTTTACCTTTTACTCGAAAGCATATTTTTGGCAGTTACATAATTTAGAATTTCTACTCTACATATATATTTTATGTAAGTACAGTTGATATTTTTGTGCCAATTTGTGTTAAAATTAAAAATAATTAAAATACTCTTATCTATTATAAAACGTTGATGGTGTCAAAATTTCGTACATGAAAGTTTTAGTTAATTCAAGGGAAATGGTAATTGTTCCCACCAAATCTAATCTATATACCTACAGTCACAACCAGTCGAAATTTCAGGCATGTGTAATGTAAATGTGCAAACTCTGGCTGTGCGGGTATGTAACGTCAATTTTTACGTAGACTATAGGAAACTGTGTTGGGTGAGGTCTTGTCAATAATACAACTGCTGAAAAATGTTTACTTCCCGAGAAATTTGGGGTGAGTTTAATGTTTCATTTTTTCGTGGGGCATATGTAGGCCCATGTTAATTTTTAATATTAAGTTGTTGTTGTTGCTGCTGTTGTTGTTGTTGAACGTAAGCTTTATGGTAACATTGGTCGTACGCTCATGTCTCATTAGTAGGGACCTGAAAAATTTACATTTTCTTTCCGGCACAAGCTAGACTTCAAAATGATGTAAGCTAATGTCAAATTCTCATTTGGCTCTTGACTTGTTTGACACGTCCTGGAGAGCGCTGAGTCAGTATCAAAGAATAAAGTAAATGCTGACCCAATAATATTGTATCAGCGAGAAACCAATGAGAAACTGTTGTCTGCTTGTGTATTCTTGGAAGCTAGTCTACGGGATAGGATGTTTTTAATTCTCAGCGTCTCTGCTAACGTACCCGCTAATCCCAGACGTATGGTGATATCAGCAACCAGAGTCTCCTTGATACAGTCAAATAACAAAGACATGGTAGCAATATCCGTGTAACAGAGCTGCAGATGTGCAGTTAAGGCATTGAAAATAATTATTCTTTTCACCAAAATTCAATAACTCTTATCATGACACTACCCTGGATTTTGCATATCTACGGTATACAAATCTGATTACTGATTATAGTAAGGACAGTATTTCTGCTCCCAGAGTGGGATTCTTTACAATAACATAAAGAAAACTTACTACGCATGCCATAAACCTTATGATTTGCAATCGCAATGTTTGTTTTATGAACATAAACATGTATTTATAGTTTCATTGTTAGTAACTGCACCCAAAAAATAAAATAGTAATTGTGTCAGGATGCAGCATGCTTTGAATTTGGTGAAAGGTGTATCAGAGCTATAGGCCTGTTACTCATTGCCGCGTAGGATTAATATTTAATTCTGAATGCAAACAGTATAAATTTCATGTTTTGTCAGGAAGTTAGGCTATGTTTGTGGTGTTTACTTACAGATACTGAGATTACTGATGAGCGTACCTTTTTCTGCCAAAGCTGCTGACCATTAAGTGGGAGTTGGGGTTTGGTATCAGGGTGGGAGGCTATACCTTCTTCAAGCTAACACTTCTGATGTGCTGGTCGGACACGATTACAAGCGGCATATACCATTTCAGTAGTAGGGATATGTGCCAAAAGTAACAAATATAACAAACCGCAAAATATCAAAACTACGTGTCATAAATTATTTCACTGTAATGGTTTGGTGTTATATTTATTCCGTTTTCATTCACTATTTTTTCCGCTTTTTTGTTTCAAAACTAAGATTTATTGAGAAAAATGTTTTGTTCAAACTTAGAAATAAATTTATCGAGCTTAAATTTCAGCAATTTTGTTCGAGATACACTGTAAAAAATTTATGCACTTCGTACAATAATTTGTATTTTGTCACGTGTACAAAAATGTCTTTCGTAAAATTTTTAGCTTATTAACTTACGAGAGACGTATTTCTTATGTAATTGTAGAAAAATTTGTATTTTTCAGATCTTGTAACGATAAATAACTGTTACAAACCTTCATGCGTACACGCTGTGATTTCTTTTGTTGTTGTTTAAGGCCATACTCTCTTGTTTCTATTCATTTTGCGACGATAATTTTTTAAGATTTAAACGAGAGCAGATATCAAAAATATGTTTGGCAGTTTTGTTTAAAATGGTTTTTGCCATGACAGTTACATTTTTTAATTCCAGATTATACGGTTTCGATTAAAAAGTCAATTAACCAGAATTTAGTTACATAATTAGCTTACTGCCGTGAAAAAATCAACCAACACGGAGGAGATGATTCTTAACAAAACAGCTAGACAGATATTTGATAACTACTCTCGTTTAGGCGTAAAAGATTAATATCGCTAAAAAAAAAAAAAGGTAGAAACAAAAGAGCATGGCCTTAAGTTTAAAACGTTTTCTCTATTTATTCTCATTAATAAAAAACATTAAACTTCTTAAGTACCCTCTTTACAAAAGTTGTAAAATATACAAATATTTTCTTTGTACATTTAAAGTTTCTTGTAAAAGTACAAAGATTTTCTTTCTACAATCATTCGTTTATAAAGTCGCAAAGGTAAATTCTGTGTTACTACAAAGTAATTCCTTGAATATACCGAAAAGTTCCTGCACTGTAATTTTTTTAAATTATAAAGCATTTTTTGTAGCTTTGCAAACTTTTCTTCTTATACAAAAATTCTCTGTAAAATTATTTATTTATAAAGTTAGGCCTACAAAGATTTTCTTTGTAAAAAAAACTCAGGAAAGGATTGTAGTTCACCAAAATCACAGATTCGCCAAAAATCCCATAGTTATACGAAAATTAGAAAATAATTTTCTAGATTATAAATAATTTTTATATTTATTGCACGTTTCAAAGTTTCAAAAGAATAGTTATCACTAAGTAGCACACTGACTATCCTAAATAACAATTGATAACCTTTGACATGTTGGCGTGCGTTTCATAGAACAATCTCTTCCATACCAGATGTATAAGATAAAACATAAATTCTCCCATTATATGATTCTTTATAGCAACCGGATTCCACTATTCGTTACATAAAAATTATTTTCTATCAATCCATCTTTCCATCACATGATTAAAATTTCATTGTAAAAATCTTCAGCATTCAAAAGTATAATTAATCAAGAATATTGTACTTACTTTATGATATTTTCTTATTTGTGACATAGGTACTACTATTTTATGTTAATTTACGATTTCCTGATATAATTTTATCTGTGTCAGTTTACAGTTTAGCTTGGCATGCATTTTGGAAACAGTTTTAAGCAAGTTGTTCCAGTTCAAACTTCTTGACCTTAAGTAGATTTATGTCTCATGTCATTAAAAGCAATTTCATGGTATATTTCACTCATTATTTCCATACATCCTCCACTGGAAAGCAATGTATATCAGTGTTTCGCCAACACTCTCTGGAATACAGCAAATAATTAATTTTTGTAGCATAATGCTAAAATATTTTGGGTTAAACATTGAAACAATTTTTGCATTTTACTCACATAAAAACAACTACCTGTTGGTTTACGTAAAGCTGGTTACCAGAACAATCTTAACTGATCAAAAGACAATCGAATTAAAAAACTCAACAGTTTTGAAAAAAATTCATCTTGTTTTGAATTAATACAAGAAAATGTATAGTCCTGCTTAAAACTGAAACACAGTTCAATCAGCCTTCAAGTTATTATGATTAGTATCAGTAAAGATTTCAGGGAATTTTCTCCTCTTTCTTGTTCGAGCCGATGGTTGAGGTTTTTAATTTTCGAAATGTACCACGTGGTAATAAATGCTGTGATGTGAGTATACAATTTGCTGGAACATGTCTTTGTATTGTTCTAATGCACGCTGAAACGTATAGCTGTGGTTTTAAAACCATCCTAAGAAGATGAATTTAATCACAGGCGATAAATAAATTCTTTACTTGCAGTTTGATTATTTATTTTTCAAAGAAATCGCAGCTCTATGTGGAACATTTAAATTACAGCCAAGTAAACATTTTAGAAATACTTATAAACCAGAAAAATATTTAGGCCTAATATTTCTGGATGAAAACAATTTCCAGTTTTATCTAAACAGAGCTATGTAGGCAGGGTGTAACACTTTAAAAGAGTCTTAACAAATTTTCTGCAGGATGACAAAATGTTTGATTAAAGAGAATTAATGTACTGTATAGTTTGCAAAACCAACATTAGGCTTATATCGTAGAAATAAGACTGATAAGGATATTTTGGGGTGAATATTTTTACCATGAAAGCTCGGAGCAAACAAGTATTTTTAAGCCCAAAATACCCTTTATAAAACTTACCAATGTAACTTGGGGTAAGATGCCAGCCATGCGAGTATTTTTAAACTATTAAACTTATTTTAAATAAATGTATAGCTCATTACTGACTTACATAACTCCCAACTAAAACAGTATACTAACGTAGTATTTTTGCTCATTTATTCAAACATTATGCCTTTGAAATTTGTTAAGAGTGTGTTGCATCTTCTCCCGAGTTACCTCATGTATGTATGTATGTATGTATGTATGTATGTATGTATGTATGTATGTATTTATGTATGTATGTATGTATGTATGCATGTATATATGTACGTTTACATACACACACATACATACACACATATATACATACATACACACATACATACATACATACATACATACATACATACATACATACATACATACATACATACATACATCCTACATATTCATTTCTACAGCAATACGTTCCTCTTATCTATTCAAAAACGATTTTTTTTGTTCGAAAGTAAAAACCGCGAAAGGTTTCTGAGCCTTACGTAATATATTTTAATTTTCTCTCGTTGAGACAGGCAGCGTCCTCAATTTCTTGCATTGTGTTTTAAAAACTTCGCAGTTTGTGATCTTTGGGAAGGATAAAATAAAATAATTAGAACAGATTCTGTTGGAGTAATTTATTTCTCAAAATAAAATATCTCTGTGTACAAACGAAAACAACACAGAATAAAAGTTCGTTTTTCATATCACATTCGACTTCGTGTTATTTGTTGTTCCAGCAACGTGACTGGCAGTGAAGCATAGAATAAATATGTCACGTGGCATGTTTGTGGAACAAATCTAAAATTTGATAAACCACTGAGGAAACTAAATGTAGCACCTAAAAAGTGTACGATGGACCAAATAAATAAAAAAAATTATAATCCCATTCACTGCTAGGAACTAAAGAACGCAAACAAAGAAACACAAATATTTGTGATTTTATTTACTTTATTTTTTTTTTTTTTACTTTTTTGTGTGTGTTTTGTGATTCGTCACATTCATACCAAATTAATTTAATAATTATAACATTCAGAACTGAAGAAACCTGAATATCAGTTCTTTTATCGTGGCATTAAATAACTCAGGGAATGTCTTTAACATTTCATTAATAATTTTTAAACGTGAAGCTACCGAATTTCGTTGAAGACATTCATAGATGGTTTATAAGAAACGCGAACAGTATTTTATTTATAAAACTGTTATAATATGCAATTATCGCTTGAAAGTGTATTCCTAACTAAGAATCATACGTACGTGTAAGAAATGAAAATTTTATTTGACTCGAAAAATGAAATGCCTTAACGAACAAATAACTACAGTTCGAACAATTTTAGTTGACTGATTTTTAACTTAATTAAAAATTACTTCGTTTTGTAATTTTCTGGTGTACAAGACAAAAAAAATGCAAGCTTTAAGCACTTTTATGTAAGGGATATAAAATAATTCTGATTCATGATAATTGCTGTGCGGATTATGTACTTACGGAAACGATCAACTCTAGTAAGATGATTATAACTTATCGAGTAACTTATGCAAACATACGCAGGATTCTAAAGATATGTAAAATTCTAACTTGAACGTTTCCATAAGTCGCGTATGAATTATTTGTTTTTGTTTTTTATGTGGGGGGATTACGTAAACATGCAATAAAAACCATAAGCAGCCATTGGACATTAAAAACTAAATAATATATTTAAACAATGTCCAAGTTCGATAACTTTGTAACTTTGAAAGTAATTTATTTAATAAAGTTAAGTTCAGTGTGCCTTAAAATCAACACCTTAAAAATAATTGTTTTTAAATTAATTTTCCTTAAAATGAGAGAGGTTTGTGTGTTAACGCCTGCCACATTACATGCAGTCTACAGGATTTAAGACGTAAATAAACAAAGAGAAATAAATGAAATAGTTTCTGCCAACTTTGCCAGCTAGCATTTTGCAGACGTGATGTGCTGCAGATAAATACTTTGTTACGTCAGAATTCTTGAAGATATGACAACTGCACGAGAGATAATGGAAAAGACATATCTCACTGCAGCACAATATTTGCTCATGAAACTGACAATAACTTTCATGAAGGAATATTTGTATGATATTTTATATTAACTGTCAGAAAACCTGTAGTTCCCAATAACATTTTCAGCGTTAAAATTATGTTTAACACTCCATTTAGGAATTTAACGACTCTGCTTACTGAGCGTGTAAACCACGAAATTTAATAGGGAATAAACAATAAAATTAATTAATTCTCAGTGAACCAGTTCCAAGATAATTTTTTAAGCATAAGAAAATGTATTTAAAAAATTATTCCTTCACGATTTTTTTAAATGATAATATTTCTCTTTAAACTGAAGTATTAAAATAATCCAATGTTCTTGTTTAGGAAATACTTCTAGAAATCGTAATTTAAATGATTTTTATTTTAATGGTTTATTATTGTTATGAATGTACTGAGAAAGATTTAATTTTGAACTTGGTTCTGTATTTAAACTTCGTAGCTACATACTCAGTATGCAGGGCCCTTAATGCTATTGCTTGACAGAAACATGTCCCTAACAATGCAGAGGAATCACTCTTGAGCCCAGCTCGCAACCCGAGGTTCGAACAGTGTGTTTATATTCGCAATTTTTTTCCTCAAACGTGCAGGGCAGTGTGTCTTCATGTAGTGGCAACACTGCGGGAGTGTGCGAAATCATAGTGTTGCTTGCTTGATGTGGTGTATGTATGAGGTCGGGCAGCCGTTGTAGAGACAGTGGTGTAGCAATTCTGCATGCTGGGCATCCATGCTGGTAGTCGCCTAGAAGATATGGGCTGCAACATGAGAAACTCTGTGTTAGACATGCTGTACACACCCTTAAACCGAAGATTACTTTCTGACAGCAGGGGTGACTTTATGCCAGTCAAAAAGATTTAGTTTTTAGGTTGTTTGAATAAAAAGTGAGCACTGTACTAAAAACATACACTTATTCTAATCATAAATATTTTGTGGATTTTCACTAAACGAAACTATATAAAAACTTAATGTGACACAAAAGTCACCCCGTGCTGTCACAAATTTAACTGGGTAAAATGGTATCTTACAGAGTTTTCGCGTGTAAGTGTATGTACGATTGAAAAGGTAGGTTATTTGTAGTTGCATTAATTGCTGTGTATAAATTGTTTATGTGTGTGTGATTTATAACTGTATAAATAATCGTGACTTTATTTAAGTATATATGTATAGTGTTCTTAGAAGTATAAAAAATGCATTTGTATTACGTTAACTTACAATGACATAATATGTGGGCAAACTGATCATTTTAATGTAATTATTGTGTCTTATGCTGAACTTGTGTGTGAAAAATGTGTTACTATAGTTCAGGCTAAAAATTTAAAATATAAGAAATATGTATGAACTTAAAAATTCGATGACAATATTCATTCCATTACCTACTGTAAATATGAAGAGATTGAGAAATAAATAAATACATAAATAATATAATTTGGACAAGCACGAAACAACAAAGTTAGTGACCACTCAGTTCAAACGTTGACTATATGTTAAAATTAATTAATTCACACAGAACCTATTTTTGTAAAGGCGCTATTTAAAACCAAGGAGAGTGAAGGTTAAATTTTTTTTAATTGTGTTGCAGTGTAAAATATATTTTTTTAAAGAGATACTAATTTATTTGTGAAATATTGATTTGAAAATTACATTTTAAAATACTTGTTATTAAAAATAAAAACTGTATTTTTTCAGAATTTTCTTGTACCATAAATTTTGATTGAAAGAGTTAAATTTTAAATTGAACTAATGAAAATAAATTAATTTTAACATTGATGCCACAAATAAACTTCGTTGCTGTAATATGGGTGTGCAAAGTCCTTAGGAAACTTAACCATTAGTGGGACTCGTTCAGCTTTATATAATGTTAGAAAACCTAACGTCCGAACCCAAGATATAATTTATTTTGACCAACTGTACCAAAGCCCTTTGTACAAGTGTCCAGAAAACACTGGCGAAGCGTCGTCGCATTTCACATGTAACGATATTACTAAGAGACTTACAAACTTCTAACTGCAGACCAGACCGCAAGCTGCTGTTCACTATATCGACGTCTGCCGTTAGCATACAATGTCGTGGTTAGCAACGAAGAACTCTTTCAGCCAATAATTAAAATTACCACAGTAGAGCGACCAATTGCAATTCAAGGAGGAGTTCGCAAAAAATTTAATTATTAATTTTTTTTTTATTTATACGTGGGTGGTTTCTTTTATATAAGGCATACTTTGCAGCTAATTTTTACTGCAATGCAAATTTTTTAGCTTCCATAGTTATTTCATACTAGCATTTTTATGTTCAAATTTCCATAAAACGGTTTTATGCAAGGAAGTAAATCCAATCAACCTACCGAAATTTTAACATTCACACTGAAGAACAGTGCCATGGACTATGGCATGACATGTATAAAAACCACATAGATTAGTTTTTCGTGTTTAAAAAAAACTAAATCAATTTTTTAAATTAATTTTTTTAATACAAAAAAAAGTAAATGCTGTTTGTAAACATGTATTTTCATAGCTTGTGACAATATTTATCAGTGGTAATTTTTTCATTTCGGTAAGTAAGCCGCTTTTCCTTTACTGCATAAACATTTAATGCAAATTTTTTCTTTAATATTCTGTAATACAAAAATTATGAAAGCTAAAAAAATTGTTTGCAGTAAAACGTAGTCACAATGTATGCCTATAAAACAAACAATATATCATAGAAGTATAAAAACTATTGAAGCAATTAAAATGTCCGGTGAACCGCGTCCGTAAAGCATTCAAACTCGCAACTGACATCACACAAGTGCGACAGCTAATGGAATCATAGATTGTGTTCACGGCTGTACAGATCAATGAATTCTAGTCTGTTCCGAAATAATAACAAAAATTTTGTAAGTTTCATTGTATTATGTCAGACTATACACTCGGAGTACATGATATCAATATGCCTGCAAGACAAACCAGTAGAGAATTTGCTTATTAGTAAAGTCTTCTGACGAAGAATTCTTTCTTTATCTCTTGCACATTACATGGAGAAGTATGTGCCTGACTCTATCAGTCAAACAGTTTCTTGGACAACTGAGTTTTGAGTATAGTCATCGCTAAATATACCATAGCGAAAAATTGTTTGTACCAACATATAGTACCCTAGAAAACGTCGCAGTTTATTGCAGCATGTATGATTGGGTAACGAGTGTCTCAAACAACGTAAACCAGTAACTGGAACCAAATATTACAATAGTGGGATTGTTACTGGCTCAGAGTAACAGCTCCACGTTAAAGTGGAAGCCATTCATCTTTGATAAGCTGGACTAACGTTGAAACTCAGCGAACAGTCAAGTTTTCCCGCGATAAACTGTCATCTCTGGTTATTGATAATTTCCGCTCACATTGGAATACATCCACGCTTCACCAGTGTCAGAAAAGAATTTTTGTGAAATTTAATTTTCTTTAAATTTGTCGCGTACAATGCCACAAAGAGCAGTCCGGTGTGACCTTACGTGTATGAAGAGTTACGTAGAACGCAGACGCTCAACACTAAACGAGCTAAAGGCGCCTGCAAATATACTACCTGCCGTGCACGCATGATTGCATTGTGTAGTTCTCCAGGCGCTGTATGCCAAATAAATTATGTGTAATCACTCCAAGACGTCATTATATACTGATTTTTATTACAGCGAGGATGAATAAATTGTGATCGTCATTTGGAAACTCGAGTTTCTAAATTGCTTTTACATAACAGCAACGTTAATTTTTCAATCATCGTACCCAGAACACAATTTTTTTTTGGATTGGGTTAGCTGTGCACAGAACTGTGAAATTACATCGTATGTTGCACAATTATAAAGCGTTAAATTTTAGGAATGCACGTAGGGGCAAAGTGACGCATTAAACATAGAGAACTTATTTTTATAGCAAAATTATGTTGTTTTAAAGACAATGCAATACAGTATTTTTAATGTATCCCAGTCCCCATAAGAGCAAAAGCGCCGTTATTTCCCGAAGATGAACTTATTCACACAGACTATTTACGCATGTGGTGATAGGTAAAGTGCAAATACGCATGTAAAGAGCATACAATAAGGTACGGGGCTTGATGCAAGAAATCGTTGTCACGGGTTAAGGGGTAGAACGAGGGCTAAATCTGTGCTTCAGTTTCACAGTTTAAAAATAAAGTGTATGTAGATAGACAAGTGTCGCAAAACAATGCAATGAGAGCTATACTACTAATATATAGCTTCACCAAAGCTACCAAAACTAGTGTTGGTCAATGTTTACAAATTAACTAATTAACTACACAATGATTTTCGTTTTTTAAAGTGAGGTAAGGTATGGTACCTGATAATCTGAGAAAAATATTAACATGTAACCGTCATGTATATGCACTCTTATGAAACACGAATCATATGTAACATTAACTTAAAGTTTAGAAGGGATGCTTCAGGACAACAGACCGCTAGAATTTAATAAATTGGCTGTTCAATTTAAAGGATCAAATATACTATATAATTTTAAGAAAAGAAAAGGAGCAAAAATATGTCTGCGTTTTAGAGACTTTGTATAGTTTCGGGACGTGGTAGCTTGATAAAAATACATAACAATACGTAAAGTAACTTTTTTTTCAAATAAACGTTTTATCATTTTAATTAAATATTTGAATTCGAGCGACATTTATCAAGTTAATTTATCACGAAATTTAGTAAAAGATTACTTATTTCTTGTAACCAACGTAACAACTTATCGCGACCACCACTTCATTTTGACTCATGGTTAATCTGCGATACAGCTTTAATTTCTATCTTTCTACAATTAATATCACTAAAAAATTTAATTGAAATATCGGTGAACCACACATAACTACTTACAAACATGAATGTTTCACATCATTCCGACGTCAAGAAAATCTATTTCGAGAAGTAGGTTAGCATGTTAATTTAACTCTATGCTGAGTTTAATCCAAAATTAAAATAGAATTTCAGGACATTATAAATTATTCCTTTTATTTGTTTCAAAAGAAAATTTCTTCTAAGGTCAGACTTAGATTTTTGTTCATTATTTTTCGTTAATTCATATTACAGCAAAAAATGTATGCGACACACTAAAAACTCAGAAAATAAATAATGTCATTTGTACAAACTCATCTTAGCAAAATGTATATATATTAAGGTATTGTGTTTAGTAATCAAGTGTATTCTAAAGTGTGTTTTTGTTTTTTGTGTGTATACCTATATTGTATATAGGCTCATATGTGTGTGTATGCTGTACATATGTGTGTGTAGTTATTTGTTTATCAACTTATTTTGTATATATACTAATTTTTACTATCTAAAATATGAGGTTTAAAAGCATTTTAATTCAATGCAAGGATGAATGGTAAATAACTATGAAATGAATATAACACTGAATTGTATGTTGTTGCACATACATGAACTATAATTTAATTTAAGTGACGAGTTAAAACTGAATCATCGAAAACTACGCAGTTTTTTTAAATAACGCCTTAATTATTTCGTTTTAAAAATTACGTTCGTTTTTTTTTTTTTTTAAGTAGAATAATTGCAGAAAATGCTTGTCGATAAATGTCAACATTTGTACTAGGATAATTTTAGATCTTAAATCATGATAATTTATTTTCGGTATTGTTAATGAATCTAATATTTTTAAGAGGCGTACTCTCAGTCATATAGGTCTATTGTTGTTCATAACAATTTTACTTGAGGTATCTTGGGGTATGCTTTTTGTGAACTATACATGCCGTTTACAAAAATTAAAACGGTAACTCCGAAGACGTAAATCATAAAAAACTTAAGACGATCTAAACATAAAACCATACAAATGTTTGCTTCAGTGGTCATTAATATTAAGCTAGTCTTAGTGGTATTTGTGATAAGTAGGTAAACTGAATAACGCGCATTTTATTTTTGGCCACGCTAGGACTCAGACAATTATTGTAAAGCCGTGTAACTTAAAAAACAGGTTTTCGACTTGTTTAGCATCTCTCTGAGGGTGCTGAGACAATTATAAATAAGTAACTTAATGTCTGCCCAATCATGTGGAACAGTGTCAGCAAGCAGCCAATGAACAGTTGTTATATACTTGAGTACACAGATATTCATAGAGGCTAGCATACATATCAGTGGACACGAGGATTTTTCCACACTCTGATTATTAGTATCCAACGAGCAGTGATGTTGGACATTGTTCTGCTGTGAATCATCGTTTGAAATCTAAGATAGTTTATGCTCCTAGAAAAATTGTTTTGTAAAAAAATTAGTATTAGATTAAACTTCCTGGCATGCCAGGAACTCGTTCATAGGATGGACTAGGGCCGGTAATTTTCGTGAAAGGAATTTTGTATTAAATTTCTACACTGCTTTAACGTCCACACCTGCAGCTCTGATCCGTGGTCGATGATTGGATATTTTAAACTCTCAGCGTCTTGGTGACATATGGTGTCTCCTTAAACTTGTTCTGATTGGCACAGTCACATAAGTGACGCCTCTACACAAACACACGCTGCCAATAACCACGAAGCAGAGCTTCAGGTATGCACTTAAAGCACTGAAACAAAGTGGTGCAAAACTTCCTGTCTCACACCATGCGAATCATGGGTTAAATTATAGACGATGTTAGTAGCAATATGTTCTACTCAACGTCCAGGTTTTATTTTGTGTATCAAGTAAACATAGTCATGTTTAGAGTGATCGGAATTTTAGCCTACATCCACAATATGCATGTCAGAACTGCAACAGTAGTATTAGGTATTAGTAAGATATATGAAGCGCAAGAGGGGACTAACTACAGTGCTATGTTGCCACATTGTGCATGTAAATCGTCATTGTACAACATATTGCTACTAACGATTTCGTCTACAATTTAGCCCACAATTCACGTGGTACGCCTATTATGCGTTTGTTTCTGGATATTCTGTGTGTATATACACATTCGTGTGTGTATTTTTATGGAGATGGTTATTATGCCATCCATTTTACTCTAACTCGCCACTGAATGGCGCTGCAGCGCATCAGCATCAATTCCTAGCTTCCGCTTATGGGGCATATATGTAATAGGGAAGATGGGGGAGTCTAAATTTTACCAATAATTATATATATGTATATATATATATATATGTATATATATATATATATATATATATATATATATATATATATATATATACACATACACTGACAGGACAAGGTCTGGAGGATTCAGGTCAGTGGCGTATCGTGTTCGCGTTCCTAGGCATACAATATAAGCTTTTATTATATACTTTGAACACGTGGACTCAATGTGCCTACCTGATATATCCAATAAACATGTGCTGTGTGTACCGAAGAGTGCTACTGAGGGCCGATTAAATGTCACTTTTTACGTGTGCAACGCAAAATTTGCATCTGCGTTACGTCTGGTTGCACTGCATTGGAATTATATACTCACGTAATGCCATAGAGGACCCGTTTAACTTGCGTTTTCGCTGCGTTGGTACAAATATCAGGTGGCGATATTTAATCGGCCCCCCTGGATAATATGTTCCTTGCCTCTTGTACGCTACAGGCTCGAAGCTCTACGTACCTCTACCAGTCTAACGGGTCCACAGATTACTCAATGTTGTGTATAGTCACTGCATGACTTGGAACAATACCACGATATGCCACTGGTTCAGCTAGAAGACTATATATAGAAGTAGAAGTACGCACCGAAAGGCCTGATGGGGTGCTTGTCCCAGAGGTAGGTTCTCTTGACGGGCGACAGGTAGCTGTCACGCAGGTAGAAGGGTGTGTAGGGAGTATAGGGCCAGACATAGGGAGACTGGTAGGGTCGCAGCTCAGGGTACTCCCACCACCAAGGGTCGCGGGTGATCCTCGACAGAGGCATGCTGCTCAGCGGCTCCAGAAGCTCCGACAAGGGTCGGCGCGTCAGACCTCCGCGGGTGTAGATCGGCTGGCCTGCCAACACAACGACAATTACCATAGAGTATACAAAGTAGCTTCAAGAGACGTCACGTAATGTTAATTTTCCAGTCCAATAATGTTATCCATAGCAAGACCGTAGAACAGGTCTGGACCAGAGAGCATACAATAAGAGAGTGTTAACTCATATGTTAAACAACGAGAACCATATTTTCGCCGAAGACGCCCGAAGTCAGCTAATCTATGGCTACAATCACACCACAGTAATCCCAACTTCATAAAGAATCATAATTTTCATTTTTATTCGTTGGCAACTCTGTAATTTTCTGTTGAAAGAACTATTTTGGTAGTTTACCACCGTGAATGCTCAATGGTTAATACCATACAAAAGCGGCAGAACAACACTTACCGTTTGGTATTTTTAAAGCAAATTTTATGCAACATTGTCCATTTAAGCAAAAATAAGTTCTGTATGGATACGTTGGAATTTGACATTAAAAATTACAAGCTGTAATGACGGTTCAACAATGAATGATGAAGACTGAATACAGATTCCACAGAATTGTCATGTTCATAATTTAATTTCTGTTGTTACATTGAACTTTTCAGCACATTAAATATTTACCAAAGTATTTTTATGACCACCTTGTTGACTAGTAGTTGGGAATATTGTCGCTGTCGCGTTGCCTGTCGGGTGGTTGGGATTTTGCTTGTAAACTTAGGAAATACACGAGTTTTTTTTTTTGTCAAACATGAATAAGGTGTTACAAAAATGTATTACTATTTACAGTACTTACATCTTTCTTTCTTTATGTTCGCCAATGATTAACAAGCATTAATTGAAATTAGCACTTCCTGCAACCAAATGCTATCAGGACACAGCTTCGAGATAAGTGAAGTATAGTAACGCCTATCTTCACTGCTTAACTCCGACCGTTACAGAGCAGCGCGCCAGCGGCGCTATCATCAACTGTCAGTCAATAAGAGGTCTAGTTTTTAAAATGAGTATCCACAACTGTTATTCTAAGGCCATGATCCAAAGAGTCAGATTTTCAAGCCGGGTCCAGTACCATCAACTTACTAACAATATTTCTGCTAATGTTGTCACATTGATTACGATCGTACAAATACCGTACCGCGTCTCGCAAGACTTCGTAGGTATTTCGTACGAGCCATTTTAAAATCAACATTTCTTTAGTATTTCAATATTCATTTTCACGTATTACACAGCAGAAGACATTTCGAATTTCCAATTTTCAAATAAGTGATTAAAAAATCTAGGAGCTAGATTGACTACGTACGTCAGCTTACTCCTCAAGAAAATGTTAGACGGAAGCAATAGCTGATTAAGGACGGAGTAAGCAGATATTACCTGATGATAGCACGAGAATCATAATTCTCGTACAAATATTCTTGCACCAACTTATTTCAATGCTTTACGTTCACATAGAGCTCCGCTCCGTGGTCAGTGATTAGATGTTTTTCACTTTCACCGTCTTGTAGATATTCTACCCGCTAATCACAGATGTTGTGTCGCAGCAAACTTTTTTTTTATTAACATAGTCAAATAAGAGACTGTCTGTGCAAACACACACTGCATCCTGCATGTGTGCACATATGGTTCTGAAACGAGTCGGTACAAAAATCTTTTCGCCAAAATCAAAGGCTTCTATTGACAAGCTTGTAAGAAAAGTATTTCGAAAATGAGAGGAAAAGTGAATGTAGTGGGACAAATGCTACCATGAAAATAGCCTTAAAAAGGTACACTTCTTTAAATACTGAATTAATAAATACTTATATCAGGCAACGAAACTCCGAAAAGTTTTTTATTTCGTGTCTACTCTACAATCGTCATTTGGTAAACAAGTTTACACGCATTCTACGAAAGTGTAAATAAATATTTTTTTTTAAAGTGTTAATGAACACTTATTTAAAAAAAGATTCAATATTGGCACACAAACATTATTATAACCAAGTGTGTGCTGTCACCTATAGATGGACTATTAATCAACTTCAAATGCTGTTTTCTGTTTGTGGAAGCTTGGTTTGCAACCACGCTAAACCATTTAACTCCACGAATATAGTATGTCTTGAATTTTGAAGTTTTTGAAAAGGGACAACTTACGGACTAGTCGTTGGAGTTAGAATGCTTTATAGGCTGAAATTATGTGCCTAAGCATGACTAAGAACTAGGTACTCGTAGTTAAGTCTCCTTTTATTATTTTTAGTTAGCATGTTTCAGAATTCAGGTCTAGTTTATATTTGCAATTCTTCTACAGAATATGTGTAGCTTTACAACAGGCAGTTTTGATTTTTGTTGTTGCATTCCAAATGGTATTGGCAACCCTAACAGATTATTGTCCTTAATTTGTTAGAACCATAGTTATTACATCAACTTGCAGTAATTATTTATGTAATCTCAGTATGATGACGGCCGCTTACCTGCGTAGTTGAAGCCTACAGACTTCTCGGATGGAGCTGGCGACAGTGCCTTGGCTGGCGTGGTGCTCCTCCTAAGTGACGGAGAACCATAGCGGTACGACAGTGGGTATCTGCTGGGGTAGAAGCGGTCGATGTCAGACAGCCTCTTCAGATGGTCCAGCCATGCCTTGTCGTGGTCATAGGGGGCGAGCACTATCGGCACACATACACTAAGTTAGCATTGCTCATCCTGGGTTAGCCTCGATCTTCATAGGTTAGCATCGCTCAACCTAGGTTAACGTCGCTCACCCTAGGTTACCGTCGGTTACCCTAGGTTAGCGTTACTCACCCTAGGTTAACGTCGCTCACCCTAGGTTAGCGTCGATCTTCATAGGTTAGCATCGCTCAACCTAGGTTAACGTCGCTTACCCTATGTTAGCATTGCTCATCATAGGTTAGCTTTGCTTTCCCGAGGTTACCGTCGCTCTCGCTCTCCCTAGGTTAGCGTCACTCTTTCTAGGTTATCGTCGGTGACCCTATGTTAGAATTTCTCTTCCTAAGTTAGCGTCGACCTTTCTAGGTTAGCATCGCTCACCGCAGATTAGCATAGTTCACCCTACCCTACGATCGCTCACGCTAGGTTAGCATCACTCACTCAAGTTACCGTCGTTAAACACTACCTTCGTCCCCTGGTCGAGTTGAGCCGGGCCTACTTCATGTACAGAACGTTCAGAAAGTCGCTATCATTCCTGACCAAGTGTGGTAGTTCAGGAGACTCACTTTTTCATAATTTGCTTGTTGTAATAAAACCAGAATTTTGTTGTGTATGACGTCGAGATGATTACGAAAACCGCGTTCAATAGTTTCCTAGCAGTCAAATCACGCACTAAGTTGCTAGATTCTATGGACTGCAACTTTACCTTTACAAACCAATTAATAATTTGTAGTTTTAATGATTTTCTCCAGCAATTATTAAATATTATTAAATGTATTAGTTTGCAAAGCTTTTATATCACATTTGTTCCAAAATTGTGCTGGAGTTTAAGCCCTTTATTTCTTAACATCCTGTATAAGATGTCAAAAAATGAATGTAAAAATTGAATGTACGTTTGCTTTTTTGTTACCTCCGTATGTGTGTCAACAGAGTAACGTACATATATGCTACGAATACACATCTGATAGGGGTTGTATCTAACGATTATTTTGATTGCAAGTTACTCACGAAATGTTACACCACAAAGAAATATATTTTTAATGTATTAGGAGTTATGTAAATGCTACTTTTTCTGACAATATGTTATTTTACCCTTATATTCGAACTTAAATATACCAAATTATAACTCTATTTAGTTTGAAAGCCTCATCAACATATCAAAAATTTCCGCTACGAGAATTCCCGTAAATATAATGTTAAATGTGTTAGCATATTCTGAGGATCAAGCAAATAACCTTGTAACAAAAGGAAAGACTAAAAATTTAGGAAAATTTAGGAAATAGTTTTTTTTCTTCATAAATGGAATTGAAATATTGTTCAATTTAACATGATGGACTAAACTGATATTATTAAATAATTTTATGTTACACATTGCAATAAATTTATTAAATATTAAAATAACGAGTCATATGTACCTTTTGATGTTCATACCACAACCCAGGTGGTTATTTTATGGGTTTCCCTAAGATACATAAATTTGGCTACTAAAAGGATATAACCTCATATCCTGACCATTTACCTGTTTCACACGCGCTCACCACATCAATAAAAGAAGAGGTATCATATGAATTAATAACTGTTAATACATATTTGTGATCCGTAGCTAGGCATCTTAAACTCTAAAATTGACCTACTCACACGATGTTCGCTTTTCTTGCACACAAAAGGTACCAAAACTGTGAGTGACGATAATCTAGGGCAGCCCAGGTAAATGTTTCTGGTTTCGCCGCATTTTAATACGCAAAACGCATTTCTTCTGTTACTGTAGGTGTAATTTATATCACAATAAAATTTTAATTAGTTTCTTCAATACTCACAAATATTAAAGTATCTGTGCTGACTCTAATTAACTTCACTCATTTACAAAGAAATAATATGGGATTCAGCACATATATATTTATTTACATCTTAACGACTATGGTGACCTAGATGTTGAACTGCAGTTCAGCAATGCAATTCAACAACCTTTTTTATTTTTTTTCCGAAACCGTTAAAAATGTCCCCAGTGCATTAACTTACGAAAAGTAAAGGGTATCTTACTTACTTTGGAAACAAAAACTATCATTTTCTCTGTTGTATCTCACAATCTACTGATCAATTAATTTTAAGACTTTACAACGTGTTTTGATGCTAATTTACCAAACATAAAATGATACTTTCAGAGTTATCGACTACGGAAACACTTTGCGCCAGTTGAACGTCCAGCGTATAGGAGCGATGGGCCGTTGAGTATGTGCTACAGTGTCACCCTTATTGCTTCTTTGCCTCAAAAACACAAACCAGTTCCAGGTTACGAAAACAAACAAGATACAAGCTGAAAAGGAACTAGACACTTTAAGGTAACCGCTGTCTTGGTGTTCGTCATAAACGAAAAAATAAAACTCAATGTTCAGGGAAGAAGTGAGTCAAGCCCAGAAATTGAATTTATGATTAAGGAATTGGTGCAAAATCTCGAAAGAAACTAGAAATCCGTTTTTCAAAATAAATAAATTTGAAACAGATCCACAGGTATGCCATAATATCATATAATGACACTCTTTCATGCAGGAAGCACACAGAGATATCGTGAGAAAATTAAATTTGCCTGTATCATGCGTGAAATGATTCACCCACTTGGATTCGACAGTATATTTCCCTAAGGCTCGGTTTCACTCGCCATATTGAATTATTTTATTTTTCGCTCTTAAGAAATTCTGAGAAGAAAAATGTGAAATGTGTTAATATAGTATCAATTCTATTTACCTTGCGCTACAATAAAAGCATCGCAGTTGAACTTTTAACGTATATTTAAGTCGTAATTAGTCGAGCAATTTTTTTATATTCTTAATTTTTCTCGACTGATTACGACTTAAATATACGTGAAAAATTCAACTGCGATGCTTTTGATGTAGCGCAAGGTAAATAGAATTAATACTATAGTAACAAATTTCACATTTTTCTTCTCAGAATTTCATAAGAGCGAAAAACAACATAATTCAATATGGCGACTGATGCCGAGCCGTAAGGTCTGGGAGGGCATGTTTTGCGCATTCGAGGCACAGAAATGTGGAACTGTTAAGGACGAGACAACACACGTATCACACGTCATCCTAGCCTCTAAAGAGCAAGTCACTAACTGGCGTACAGTCTTCTCGCTGACAACGCGCCTGTATGAGACTTTCAGTGTTGACCCTGTCATTTTATGAAGTATTTATTAAAGATAAAGGTGTATTGTACAATCCTATACATTTTAAAAGATTCTGCGCCAATATTTACGTAACTTAAAAACACAGCAAAATAGTTCCCATTTTCGCAATTTTCAGCCGCTAATAAAATATACTTTAATGAGTAGTGATAAAGCTGAAATGGGTACATACGCATGTGATGTTCTCTAAATGCTATTCCTGAGCAGATATCACTCATGTACGATTAACGGTTTTTGAATTATATGCTAACAGCCGAAACTCTGAACATCGTTCAGCGACCTGGGCAAACGGCCGGCCACCTTAAGAGTCCTCCAGACTTTCACAATTTATATTGTTATCCTTACTGAATTTACTAACTGAATACATTTTAAGATTGTGTATTGCAGCAAAAAAATTTACATATTCGCGTGAGTAATGTTACGTATATATTCCGCAGAATATCAATATACGATAGCAAACCATAATAATTAGAAAATGAGTAAAGTTGTACAACCTGTTCACTTGTAACCGTTATATTTATACTCAGAAAAGTAAATTAATAACTTAAAATGTAAAATAAATTGTTAAATTGTATAGAGTGTTACCACCATATCTAGCCATGTGAGAAATAATATTATATTAATGAATCTTAATCAGAGAGTTAAAAATATAGTCATGAATAAGAAGTAGTAAATCCGAATGAAAAGTCAGTTATCAGCTAATATTATAAATTATGTACACAAATATGATGCATTTCTTATAAATAAATTGTAAATTTATTGTGATATTTACATGTTGCTTTCGAAGTGACAAATGTACAAGTTATTTATAGATAACAGACACACATAAAACATATTAAAATTTCATTTTAATTTGTATCGTATTGGCATGTCTGTGAATTAGTTATCTCACAAAGTCTTCAAAGTGGAAACACAAATACGTAAATGTTAGAACCAATAGATGAAAAAATGTTAGCTGTTGAAGTTTCGTAAGAAATTTTAAATTGTTAACCTGTACAGAATAATTTTATGAATCCAAATACTCTGAAATGCATTATACACACCTTTAGAAACGTCAATTTAAAGGAGCATCAGATGCATGGAAGAAAACATATTTACAAAATTATACAATAAAAACCATCACGTACTTTTCCTTGAAAGTAAATAGTTATTTATTACATAAAGACAAGAGTGCCGTTAAGGTTTCACTGAATGTAACGTAAATTTTCTTTATGGCAGTGCTTAAACAACAACTGAATTTGTAATAATCAAGGGAAATAGTTTGTGACCATGCCAAAAGCATTATAGCAAAAATAAAAAAATTAAAAATAGATATCAAAGCCGTTATTCATTCATCGCTGGAAAAGAAAGCCCTGGTTCACACGACACTTTTTGTTAGAATATTTTTCACACTATACTGTTAAAGCGAGTAGATACCGAGTCAAGTATGTTAGTTTCAGGATTACAGGAAAGAGAATATTGTGTTATGGATGTTAGATATTGATAAAAAAAACACATGCGTGATAAAATATATCTTACCACCTGCCAATCTGTGTTTTCTTCCTTGCAGCCAGTCGTCTTGTATGAGACCAGTGATCCTTTCTCAGACAAACAATGTGTATATTCGGCGGCAAACCTTACATACATCTTCGAAGTGTTACACAGACTGTACTCTTGACTACTACATCTCCGGTAGTACAATTTTGGTTATATACAGACAGTTCAAAACATTTGTAATTATTTTTACAAAACTGCGTTATACTGTACCTAACTGCCAAAAACTAATTGTACCATTTCAGATAAAATTTTTAATGTGACAGCATTGTTAACATTTGATTTATCGTATACTAATTAATAAAAATCTTCAAAAAAGACATGTACATCCCGTAACAAATTTTCAGGGCCAGTAAACACATGAAAAATGACTTAACAATGGACTGAAATTTAAACTTGTACTAATATTTACTACAAATCTTGGTATTTGTTTATGTGTGGGCTTCAAACGATTTAGCTGATATTGTTTCCTTTGTAATTACAAGCAATTAAAACAAGTATTCGTACCATTTCGATTTGGTTGAGATAAATGAGTTTTATATTACTAGAAAGTTTATGAAGTATTATTAAAGTAATACCTTAATTAGCTACAGAAAGTAATAAAATACTACTAAAAAGACTTCAGATAGCTTTTACTGCTACTTTTTGGATACATTTATTTCAACATTTCTAATTTTGACACGTAGCATAACTGATTTTAACGTAAAAGTATCGTATTATACAAAATTATGTGGTTTATTTTTAAAGTGTTTTTTTATGCACAACAATATTTCTCCATATAACTTTGTTTTCATTCCTATGCTTAGGCACTTGGAAGACATTTTTGTTGCCATGGTTTTTCTAAGTCTCCAAACGTGTTATTTTATTTACAGCCTATATGCATGTATTTTGTCAAGATGTTTGCCAAATATTACTTCTTTTTTTTTTTTTTTATTGTGAATTTGTAGTTTGAGGCTAGCAGGTGGCAAATATTTTCGGAGGAAGATGGTTCACAAAGGACTGAGAATGGAACACTTAAATACTTGATCACACAGCACAACGACTATTACCAAAGGCCGATTAGCTAAATCGTGAAATGCAAACTCGCATTAACATGTTAACACTTTGGCTGGTACTTACTGGCAGTGCATTGACAACTGTTCCTGGGAGTAGTGAGTGGTAATTTCATCAGTCATTTTAGTAATTAGCGCAAAAGTGTTAATTTTCTGCAAAAAAAGTTATTTAGAAAATTTTATTAACAAAATAAAAATATTCAAAAATATGAAAAAATGCACTTGGTGGAAAAAAAGAAAAACCAGACAGTAAAAATATCTTCTTGTTTAAGAGTTAGGTGTTTAATTAATTACTCAGCTGCAACGATAAATTATAACTTAAGGTTGTTTACATCGAACATCGAATGTGTTTGAGTCGTTAATTATTTGCTCACTGAAATTAAAAATTCAAGTTTTTTTTTTTTTCGATAGCACCCTTAAGTTACAATTCTTTTGTTAAGATCTCTTGAGGACTAGTCAGGGATTAAAACACGTATATTGGTGCCATTCCATAGCAAAAATTAATAATTATTAGGCAGCCAAGCAGTCAATAGTACCCACTTCTATGTTCTAAATAGTATGCGAGATGAGTTTTAAAATGCCACTCATTGTGTTACAGATTTAATCTTTAGTTCATAAGTTCTGCGTACAAGACATTAAAGTGTGCTAAGGAAAGGCCTATTCACGCGATTTTCGGTGATATGATATTCAGTTATACATATTTTAGGAAATTTGTCAGTGACGATGAATAAACACGTAACTGTTAGGGTATTAAATATATGTAAATATGGTTATTTGTCTATAATAATTAAAACACTCGTCAATAATAACTCATTGCATTTTTTAACTTCCGTAACATTAAATATCACAGAAATCCGCGTAAACAAAAATTACGTGTTTTATTGGGTAAGCTGGATAGATATATAAATAAATTGTAAAATTCAACAATTAACCAACGTTGTTCAAATCCAAGAAAGATGGTAGTAAAATGTTTCTGACAGTTAAAGTATTATCATAATATTTATAATTTGGGATAATGTTACAAATGTGACAAAAAATCACATCTTCTTGCATTTGACAGTGTTGGTTTATGTTGGTGTTTATATACTGGCCAACAGTTTTCATTTTATTGACCTTCAAATGCCATGTCCTAGGTACACATAACATACTATAGATATATTATCAAAGTAATTATATACAAACCGTTACAGTAAAAATTAATTTAGAGAGCGTTATAGTAAAACAATCAACATAGAACGAGTTACATTTTTTTTTTTGCAGTTTGTTGTTTTGTCTGCCTTCATTTGTGCTGTATAAAGTGTACTGTACATGGCACAAAGACTTAAGAAAAAATATAAAAATTTTATCTAAAATTTGCTACACAACACCTCAATTTTTATATAAAATAAAAATTAGGTATAGCGAAAATCCTCAAATTTAAGTGAGAAAATTTTGCACATTATACCACAGTTTGGTGAACTTTTTGAAAATGGCTACTAAGTCTTTATATATTACAGATAAAAACCAATCAATAGAAATTACGATTATTTTTAATTTTTACACAGTAAACACCCAAACTCTTGTTAAATGTACGTGTAAGACACTTAGTTAATTAATATATATTTCTTTAAATTACTGCCCGAGCCATTTTCTACAGCACTTCAAAACTCCCGCGTTTTCTTTCTCCCCCCACCACTTTGGGATACGAGCTGACTGACAGAGATTCAATCGGATCAAAAGAATACACTCACACACACTGCGATGGAAGAAAAATAGATTTATCTGTAGACAAGAAAAAAGAAGTTGTAAATGTTTTAGAGCTTCCCCCACCAGTCCAGCAGTCTTTTATTTAAAGCACCTCTGTTAGACCTATGTATCTCTTTGCTAGTATGGTCACTCTTATAGGGCCTAGAAAAGATGAGAGTAAACATGTTTGTTTTTGTCAGACAGAACTTAAAAAGAAGTAAAAGTGTTGACGAAAGAAGAAATGTTTATGTGCGTGCGTGTGCTGGTCGGAGGCGCAGGTGTCACGGTGGGGGCTATGTGACATGTCTGGAGTATCTCCGAGAAGATGCCAGGGAGGCTGTGTGGCGCTTGTTTGGAGCCACTCCGAGAAGATGCCCGCCCGCGCGCGGGGGTTTGTTCTAGTACCTACCGGGGCGCGGGTACAGGTTTCGTGGCGAATAACCGTAAATCTCCCGGTGGACGGGCAGGTAGCGGTAGCCGGGCACGGTGATGCGGTCGTGTGGCGACGCAGGGTCGTCGTAGATGGACTTGTTGTACGGCCAGGAGGAGGACAGCTCCGGGAACTCGCTGGACAGCGGCAGCAGAGGGCGGAAGATGCCGCGTGGCCTCGGCGAGACCCGGTCCGGCGCCCGCATGTCGTCCGTGCCTGCAACAACCAGCAATGTTGCCAACACCCTACATCCCAGATATTCTACGGACTTCTGATTTCAGCGATAAGATTTTTGCACCACTTAGTTTCAATGCGTAGAGACTAGGAAATTTCGTGAATTGATTTTAGAACAAGTTTGACTTCAAACGCGTGTACGTTTCGTTGACGTCTGAGTTGTAGAGACCTGAAAAATTCGCGTTTCATTTGGGCTCAAGCTAGAATTCCAGCAACTGTAAGTTTGTGTAACTTTCGCAATTGGCCTTTGACTGTTTGACTCTTCTTGGAAGTCTCTGAGCCGATAATAAAAGTATATCTAATACAGACCTATATCACTTTAACAGAGAGCAACTTATGAGCATCTGCTGTCTGCTGTAGTTTACTAAAATGGTGAACCCACGAATGTTTCCGGTCTCAACTGAGATGTGATCAAATCGTCCTGAGGAACATTGAGCCAATCAAAACTTTAGATAAATCAATGCTTAAATTCCGGGCTAACGGTTACTGGATAAAATTTGCTACTTCGTGGAACAGTAGTCAGTGAACAAATTGTCGAGGTCTGAGTATACACACGACAATGGATTCTAACTTGCTGGACGTTGAACTCACGATATTTTCCAGTCTCTATCTATGCGTTACACGCACACCTGTAGCTATGCTTCGTGATTATTGACAGAGACGTACTGGTCATGCGAGCTAGGAAAGGTCCTGGCGACGCACAGAGGGGAAATTTCCTTCTCCCCCTGCCCTTAACCAGCGGAGGTGTGCGCATCTGCTGATTGGTCGTAGCTGCTAATGGCAGACTCAGGTCTCCGTCGTTTCCCCTCTTACTGGCTGGGAGGGGAAATGTGGGTCGGGTAGCTGCGCAGTAGATTCCATTTCGCGTCCTCTGCGCCACTCTCTCAAAACCTTTCCTAGGCTTCGGGACCAGTAACATATTTTACTACGCCAGTCAGAACAAGGTGACTGTGACATCACACGTCTGTGATTATTGGGTAGAGCTCCAAGGTGCTGAGAGTAAAAAAATAATTTATCACGAAGCAGAGCTGCAGATGTGCACATAAGTAGGGCCGTGAAATTTTCGCGAAAAGAATTTTGCCTCAGTTTGTTTCAGTACCTTATGTTCACATCTGCACTTCTGCTTCATGGTCAGTGATTGGATGTTTTAGTGTTCACGTGTCTTGGGGCTCTGCCCGCAAATTACAGACGTATATTGTTGTAATCTTATTGTGATTGGCACAGTCAAATGAGAGACGTAACATCACGAAGATACGCTGGCAATAACCATGAAACAAAGCTGCTTATATGCACGTAAGACACCTAAATAAATTGGGGCAAACTTATTTTCGCGAAATGTTCATGGTCCTACACACAAGACATTGAAATAAATTGGTGCAAAACTATTTCACTATTCAACAAGCCAGCTCAAAGAGCAGTCAACATGTCCTTGATTTACATACACATGCCAGGCTGACAACTTGGCAGGACAAGTTCAGACCAATATTTTGCGAAAAGCAAAATGTCAAGTAGATTAAATGCTTTATTGTTTAGCGTTGAAGATAAGTATTAGCTACAAACTAAACATTTAGCAATAATTCGTAAATGGTCTCATAAATATCACCTAAACACATAAAATATAAAATTGTTATATATATATATATATATATATATATATATATATATATATATATATATATATATATATATAATGGGCCGATTTAAAATGTTATTCCGAAATTGTTAATTTCACTCAAATACTACACAGGCATTTATTTCACGTAAAATCACACTAACCATTTGAAATTCCATACATTTGGTAGAATTCCACATATTTAAGCAACACTGGCAACAAGGTGAGCGTCCCACCCTCCCCTGTTTTTTATCTTTCTTCACCAAACCATATGAATTTTGATTTACGAACGAAACATAATCAAATGGTTATGTGTTAGGGTATGAGATAGTATAGGTGGTTTGGGATAAAGTGAGAACTTTTGAAACCTTAGTTCCTTTTAGTGTTCTGATTATTTAAAGTGTCGTGCCTCTTTTTTATTTATACAAAGTAACCTTGGTAACAAACAAAGAGTATGGATTGTACCGTATTCTAAAGTTAACATCCGTGTTCACAATAAATAGTATTTTTAGTTAATATTCTAGACAATATGGTCTTCAAACAACCTATAATCAACAACACTGTTTCATAAGCTGTGCTGAAAGATTTGACCAGAGCTTGACATAGGACGTTTTCAGTTCTGGGAAAGTTGATATAAGATTGCTATAGAGCAACGGAAGAGTAAAAAGGGTTGGGCACGGGTGAATGGGGTATCGTCACCATGGCAACGTCCGCCTCGTTTACACATGTGACCACACCGGGACTTGAACCCGCATCGCCGCACTGTGGAGAGAGGTGAATAGTCTGCCCACTACTTTTTTTTTTGCATTTACTCTCCCCCTTCCCCCCGGCCAACCCTTTAAGTAGCAAAGCTGTAAATTTACACCCAGCAGGACCTGGGAATCGAACCCAGTACCTCTTGTACCGTAAGCCTACAACACCACCGTGTGCTGGGGAGTGTTTGTTGACTTACCTTTCAGAGCTCTGACGTAGGACTGCCAGAACTTGGCTTTCCTCTGGATCGGCTCGTTCCTGCCAATCATGTCCAGGTGATTTCGCAACATGTTGGTGCTCGCTCGTTTACTTTCTGTCGCCTCGTCAAACCTCTGCAACACAGGAATACGGCGCTGCTGTAATTGGGCAAGGGACTTCTGTTCTTAACGCATACGATGTCTAGTGAGGATTAAGGCCATGCCAGGAAGTTTGTTTTACAATCATGCAAATAATTGAAATAATTTTTAACAGAAAATTTGAAAAAAAAAAAAAAAAAAAAAAATTCGAGACTACCTGCAGTCATTAGTGCTTCGTACAAAATCATGTGAAGTTCGCCTACAAATATCACGTTGATTGATTTTCGCTTATTTTCATTCAAAATTTGTGAAACTTTGTGTGCGAAATCTAGTAAACCGAGAGATTTACTGTTGCAAAAATTATATATATATATATATATATATTATATATATATATATTACTGTAAAAACAATGTAGCTATTCTTCGATATCGGTTTTACGTTACTTTTAAAGAATATCTTCTTAATTGTTCAAAAACTACAAGACATGGCGTTATGGAATATAATATGGAAATACTTATTTACAATACCATTTATGTACACCCAGAAAACCAAGAGTTAAACAATGAAGCAATTAAAAAAAAATAGCAGTAATTTGTTGTAGTTAAAAGACGCGCACGTTACAGGAGGTATCAGTGGTATTATTTCACGGGATTAGGTATTGTAAACCGAAATCAGTGGACGAAGTTTTGTTAAGTAACCCCCTTTACGTTCTGATATAAAGAAGCCTTCTGCTGTTTCACTTGGGTGTCTTTAAGAGCTGCTCAAAGCAGTGATCCTGCTGTTCGCTACATAAAGTGTTCCTTCGACGCGTGTTTTCAAACAGACTCTCAAAAATACCCGGTGTTTGCTGAAAATGTTCTGCTGCTGCTAGAACTTTTACAACATCTTCCACCGAATCCACGTGATTATCTTTAACACAACATTTCCGTGCAAAGGGCTTGCCTATCAAAACTATACCTATAAATTACCTACTACAATACCTAATCGCATCTAATGGTTATTATGTTACTATTTGTATACAGGCTGTTCACGGTAAGGTACACATTTTTAAGACTGTCTTCTAAAAAATAAAAAATACATTTGTTGTGTATTGTGGTCTCAGACTATAACATTCTAGTACGGTGAGTACATGTTTTTAATAAACGAGAGCATTGAGACACTAAAAGGCTGAGGAGCTAAATTAACACAGGTTTAAAAATATTTCACTTCATAGTGAAGCGCCTTTATGTAGCCTATTTATTAGAACAGCTAATCTCGGCTCTTTTTCGTGATTGTTTTTTTTTTTTGTCTTAGTCTTGTTTTTTTTTTTTTTTTTTTTTTTTTTTTTTTTTTTTTTTTTTTTTTTTTTTTTTTTTTTTTTTTTTTTTTTTTTTTTTTCTGTGGCGTCGTAGTGCTTCAGTAGGGCATGTTTATAATACTCGTGTAATCATTAACTCTGATCGCAACAATATTTTAAACAAAATACATTTAGATGGGATATTTTTGCTAGCTGAGCTTTTAAAACCCTTCAGAATCTCGCAGCGTATGCAATCAATTATCATTGCTGTAGGAACAATGGGGGTTTTTTTTAAATAGGGACAAAAAGTATGTCTGGAAGCTAATATAATTTCGATTGTTTCCACAACGATCAGACTTGAATAAAACAACCCGATAATTTGTTTGTAGTTCGTTTACTTCCATTTTTATTGTAGTAAGAGCAATAATATTGTTGAAGCAGATAATACTTTGGTAACTATATGTTCTGTTCAAAGAACAAAGTCCTTCTGTTGTATGACACATGTAGTTATAGGAACAATAAAAGCACAATATTCAGCTCTGATTAGTTTTACCATGGATAATGTTTCTACAACAATCAGAGCAGTGTTGCGTTGCTAGTTTGTTGACTTCAGTATTGTTTGTAGTAGGAACAATAATATTGTTGAAGCTGATAATGCTGCAGTAACTATTATGTTCTGTTCAAAGAACAAAGTCCTCTGATGTTGGAAATACGATCATAGTTACAGTTACAATAAAAAACAACACATTATTAAGTTGTGTCGGTAATACAATGGATAAATCATCAAACCTTTAAAAAAAGTACCTTACGTTTTTGCCAATGTAATCTCAAAATTTGGTGTTCCTAAAACATTTGTAATATCACTAAAATTACACTATGTTGTATATTTTTATTTTGTAAAAGATTTAATGGAAGTATATAAACAGTAAAAATAAGAGTTTGTCTAACGCGTATAAATTGTATTGGATGATACTGCCAAGTATTCTTATATGTCACTGTACAAATTTCACATATTCCGTAGGCTTATGGTTTTCGCCGTGTATTCAGCTGAACGTAAAGAATTTAAAATAAATAATTGTACGTAAATCATAATCAGGAACCAAATTGGATTATTTAAAGCATAACTGTTGTTTCAGTACAAGCAAAAAAATACAAATAATAACTTCCAGTTTAGCAGTTAAAGAAAATCAATTCTTAAAAATATATTTTCGAGAGAACTGAGAGCTCTATTAGTATATTTGCAACTAAGTCTTGATTTCTTTTTGTACACGTGTTCTTGCATCTGCACCACAGGCGACCTCGATACCTGGGGTACCTCGATACTTATAGAGGATCGAGTATCGTGTAAGCGTTAATACAATATCGAAAAGAAAAAAAGTAATTATGATAGGTGATAAATCTTTTGTAACTGTACAAATATGTTAAATGTAATGGGATCTGGTACATAATTCTGAGAAACGTCCCTGCCCACGCATATATGATTCACGTCTTGTACTGGGCTCGAACAGTCATAAGTCCAACTTTCCTTGATGACAGGCCTCGGACGTACAGTCACTCCCACACGGCACGACAGACTACGCACACTCCAGGGGGAAATGTGGGCAGAAACTCACATCGTAGGCACATTGCTCTATTTCCGCGCCAGAGCCAATAATAGTCCCCGCGAGACCTTATTTTCTCAGCAGGTCCCGAATATAGTCCCTCGTCCACGTGCCACGTGTCTCTGGGCTGCTTCTCCGAGCTACGCGTAGAACAAGACACTGCGCGGATGGAATACAGAATGTTAGGTAATTCGTGGGTACTGACTGAACTACGCGATTCTACGTTTAAATCTGTGTAGAAAATACTCTTTGGTTACAAATGCGTTGAGCACATACTTTACGAGTTAAAATGACATAAAAAGTATCGGGAAGTAGCCTACTATATAATGCTGAGTAGTCATGAGAACGTTAGATTAATTCATCCAAGAGTTTGTCGCAAAAATATTTTTGCACCATTTTGTTTAAGTACCTCGTGCACATATATCTGATTAATGGTTATTGGCAGCTCGTCTATGATAAGAGTTAGTAGTTCGATTTTTTTTTTTTTTTTTTTTTTTTTTTTTTACGTTTGAGGCACGGAAACGGGGAAGGCTATAAGTAGAATATAACCCGTGCGTCAAACACCTCATCGCCTCTAGGCGCGGAGTACTAAACTAGCGTGCAGTGTTTTCGTAGCAACTGTTTTTCAACGGGACTTCAAGCGATGACCCAAAAATTTTATTTGTGTAAAGTATGTGGTAAAGTCGAATACAGGTTTCTATTATTTTGTTTTACGATTACGGTTGATATTTTCTCGGCTACAGCAACGTGAAAAAGTCATTTCTAGCACTTTTGAGGAGCTTGATAATCATGTTTTTAACTATCGAACTGCATTTTTAAAATCATAGGGACGTAATTTGAAGTGTGTTTTCTTTTCGTAGATAAACGCATCACAAACATTTCTAGTAACTATACATGAAAAACTACTTTCCGTACCTCGCTACATCACGTCTCACGCGCCAGGTCTCCACTAACAATTAATTAAAGACACGTCACTAGGGACCCCTATTTTTCGCGAAAATAATTTTGCCTCAGTTTGTTTCAGTGACTTACGTGCACAACTGCAATTCTGCTCCATGTTTATTGGCTGCGTGTGTGTGTGTATCATTTAACTGAGCCAAATTACAATAACGTTCCTTTTTTAGTAGCCTAAGTTTAGTTTTTTATTTCTTGAAAGGGAGCAGATTTCGCAAAGACTTCAAATGGAATTGTTGGCAATTGTTTGTGTTACATAACATATTTTTTTAAAATATAAGTTTGGATAATTTCAATTAATTATTTACTGTAACAAAATTTAATTAAGACGATAACTAACCAAAATTATTGTAACCCATGTTTTGAAAAATATAGCCTAGGGTTACATATTATTATTAATTTCCAATATTTCTGTGTAACGGTTTTGTGATATCTCCCCCCTTTCAGGATTTAAGAAGCAAACTCTCACAAACATCATAGCCTAAGTAGGAACCCGTGGACTAAAGGCACAAAGGCGAGTTTCTATAATTTTTGGTGAGAGTTATTTTTTAACCTAAACGCGAGCAGCTGTAGTAATATCGCTTCGTACATTTGTTGAAAGCTGACTTCTCTACAGAAACAAATGAAATGTAACGAAATTTGATCTGAACTGACAAAGTAGATATTACTAGGTAACCCTGATACTTGCGAAAATATTTTTACACTGTTTTGTTTCAACGCTTTGTGTGTACATCTGCAGCTCTGCTTCGTGATGAATTGAGTGGCTGTTTTTTGATTCTCAGTGTCTTGGAGTTCTTCTCGCTAATCAGAGACGTGTGATGTCGCAGTAAACATTGTCCTGATTGGCTCAGTCAAACAAGTGACACCTCCACACAAGGACACGCTGCCAATTACCATCTGCAGTTGTGCACATAATGAATTCAAACAAAGTGGCGCAACGATCTTTTCGCGAAAATCTAGGTTTGCTAGGTATAACCGTTTCTTTCTGTCTCGAAAAAAAAAAAAAAAAAACGACAAAGTTGAACAAATTTAAAGAAAAATTACGTTCACGAAATATGTCCTACCATGTAAAAGTGAATACAATACCTTCGCTACATTCCTATTTGTTTTGAGAGAATTTAGGTGACAAGGCCAGTAAATTTCTTTTTAGAAACGCCGTTTGTCAGTCAGTCTTCCCTGCAACAAATAAAGAGGAATGCTTATCAGCAACAGGTTTCAGTACAAATAATGACGTCTGACATGCCTGAGACAGAGAGAGAGAGAGAGAGAGAGAGAGAGAGAGAGAGAGAGAGAGAGAAAGCAATGTTATCTCGTTAACAAAATATATCGTGTTCATGAATGTATGTTACACATTTTGTACAATGTTTTGTAAAAATTAGGCTAAGTCATATTTAATATAGGTAGAACCACGATTTTATGGCGGAAAGATTTTTGCAACATTTGGTTTCGATGCGTCATGTGCACACCTGCAGCTCTGCTACATCGTCTGTGATTGGATGATTTTACTCTCACTGGCCTTGGCAAATTATTGACGTACAGACTCACAATAATCTTATTATGATTGGTGCAGTAAAATGAGAAACGTGTCTGAACAAAGACACGCTGCCAATAACCTTGAAACAGAACTGCCGATGTGCACGTGAGTCACTGAAACAAAGTGTGGCAAAAATCTTTTCGCGACAAAATCGTGGCCCTATTCATGGTCATTGATATACGATGGCACGTGAACACAAGTGTACAGTTCTCGACAACTAGTGCCCTACCTGCCAGCAACCCTCGAGCCCCTACTGTTATTGGCTGCTGAATGTACTCGTAGCAATTTCCATAACCCAGTCCTCACTGTATTCTTACTCCAGGGCCTGTCTGACACGGTGTCTTACCATCATGACATAAAATAATACGCATTGTTGTAACGTCATCTTCGTATTCCCAGGCGGTGACACTAAAAGGTCGTTTACATTGGTTTTCAGAATTCGTAAACTAATTAATGACCGTGAACATTTTACTGCTTATGTGTGACCACAGAATCACGTGCTACAGCCAGTATCCGTGAATTACGTAGCATCCTGTATACAAATCACATTATGTGTACGTGTTGATTACATGATCTGATGGAAAGGTGCAAATTGCGTGTTACAAGATGTTATTTTTTTATTTAGAAGGTGAATTCTTGTACTTATACTGTACTATGTTTCCGTACTCATGTTTGCGAGTAGGTTATTTCGAATGTGTGATTATTTTGACACAGATTTTTTTTTTTTTTTTTTTAAAGTGAGGTTTGGGCTATATAAGTAAAACGGATGATGTGGTTTGTCAATAAGAGTTGTATATTATTCCAAATATTCCTGTAAACATACCCTTTACCTTCAATTTACACTTTAACATTCGAAAATCTTACTTTCTCTTATTTTTGCTCAATGATTACACTACGTTACTTTACTTTTAGGGTAACTTTCTGGCGAAGTAAAATGAAATACAGTAGACTGTATTATACAATTTCTGTATATAGCGTTTTCCTGTATATAGTGTCACTTGTCTTTGGTCCAACCATCTTCACATAAAACATAATGCTTTCATTTTCGGCTTATGACAGCACTGGAATTTTTCATTTCCTGCATACAATATCTCTTTTTGCTCAGGAAATAACCAGAGCTCGGGCAAAAATTTTCTTTAACAGTATTATTTGTGATATAGGCCTAACAAATGATCTGTCGACTAAAAAAACTTTAATAAAAAACAAGTCTATGTTTGGGAGAGTATCATAAATGTACATGACGGTGATTTTAGTCACTGTGATCCTGAAGATGACGACCATGAATCGACAGAAGACAATCGGGAAAATCTGAACTGTACACACAATATATGTATTAATCATGTATGTGATGGCACATGGGGCTGCGGATGGCGGAGTAGCTACAGCGCTAGACTCCCGCCCATTGGCTACTCTAGGGGGGGGAGGGGGCAGACTGCCCCGGGAGCCGGGCTAGAGGGGGCGCTGGTGATGCCGAAAATTTTTACTTCGGAATGAAATGTAAATGACTAAAAAATAAAGATACAGTATCTACCAACATGTAGACTTTTACTAGTTTTGTATTGTTATTAACCTTGAAGATCATATAATATTATGTATTTATAATTAGAATGCACACTTAGACACTGCTAATGATAGCTGAAGTACAGGTTTTATGTATTTCTACTAAAATTTTATGCTGTTATTTACCGCAAAACAACGTATGCAAGATACGTTTATTACTGTTGGGTTGATTGGACTGACGGAAAAATGGAGGAAAGAAGGGGGGAGGAAATCATATTTCTTTCCCCGGACGAAGGAAACCCTAGATCCGTCCCTGCAGTGCCGCCAAGGCGATCCGAGTTCGATTCCCGGCGGGGTCTGTCCCTGAACGGTGCCATTGGTCAGCGGGTTTTCTCGGGGATCTCCCGTTTTTTCCACCCCTTCATTCCGGCGCTGCTAACATCATGCCACCCCTTACACGTTCTAAAGACCTAGATGTTAAGTGCTGACCAAAATGTCTTTACCTCTGATGGAACATTAACTGCAATGCTAATTAATCATATACTGATTTACTGTACGTAAACAATGGTAATTTGAAGTTACTTTTGTGTAATATCGATTGATTTATATCAAAATATTTATTCCTGCATGTAACATGTATTTGAAGATAACACTTTTTTTTCACATGTCCTTTGAAAAACTTTATAGATTTCTACTGTGGCTTGCGCGGTGCGTGGTGTTCGGCGGAAAAGGAAGGTTTCTTATTTACATTGGTTGATGGTAAGGAGGGGTGGGAGGATACTCGTGGGAACGTTGAAACACCCCACCCACCCACCCCCTACGCCAAAAGGCTCTCGGAGTGTCGACACCACGTTCCGGACGGACTGAAAATAGCGCGCGAGTCACCAGCGAAGTGGGTTTCAAATATAGCCCCGGGCCTGGGCAGTTTCTGCACCCGAACCAATTACAGTCAGGGCCTGGCGAACTGTCGCCAGCAGCCTAGCCTAGCCCCGGGGAAGAATACTGCTGCTTCTCTTTCTCCTTCTGACTCTGGGGTCTTCGAGAGAGACCTTTGAAACCCTTCAATAATATACATGTTGAGGTAGGAGGGAGCGTGTTAATTTTGCGTGGTGAACGAAAAAAAATTAAACTGTGTTTTCAGTTTGTCTTAAGTATAAATACTAGCAGATCCCAACAGACGTGGTCCTGCCAGAATATACACAAAATTGATGTTGATCGAACACCCCTCCTATGCCCTTATAGGCTACAACAAGCAGATGTTAGGCGTACAAGTTGATGCGCTATTGCGCCATATAGTGGTGAGTTAGAGTATAATGGATAACATAAAAACTGTATAAATAAAAAAAACTATATATATGCTAAGCTCCATGGTGATCGGTGAAACAATGTCGGAGTTTATTGATCTCGTATATGTATATATCAACATCCATTTTGTATGTATGTATATTTACAGGTACAGATCTTCGAAATTCAAGTTATCATTTCGTCGACAGACTTAACTTCAACTCTGTACATATATAAAAACACAAGTGTGATTACATTGGTCCCGAGACAAAATGGGTTGTCATTTACGCATGTGACCTTCTTACATTCTCCGCGGCCAACCAGAGTCTAGTCTACTGCCAAATAATAACGCCAATTTTGGAAGCCTCTAATGACAAGGGTAATGCTACCCTGCAAATGGACTTAATATTCCATTACTTCACATACAATTAAACTATTTTAGTCTGCCATGGTTGCCATGTATGCCATTCAGAGTATGTTTGATTGACGGAGAGGGTTATTATATTTTATATTTTTAAAACATTTAATTTTACAGTCGGTTATCTGGGTAGCATATCTCCCACTATAATTCACTTTACGGACAAATTCTAAATTCATTCTCGACGTGTTTAAGGTGTCTCAACGCAAAATTTAAACAAACTACCCTGACCCACACTATACAGGCTGGACATCAAGTATACGTGGTGTACAAACACTTTGAGGTGTTCCCTTATGCATAGGGACAGAGATATTTTTGTTTACATAATTACTGACAGGCTAGACTGCATTGTACTATGTATCCTCAAGAATCATAAACCTGTATATTGGCTCTACGGACCAGACGGCGAGATCCGATACTTAGTTACTAGATACGTAAAAAATTAGCGTTTTTTTCTTCAATAAGCAATGTCACAAACAAGTATAAGTTTGTGTCACTCTCGCTGTTGGTCACTGACTTATCTGACACCTCTGGAAGGACAGTGAGCTAATATTTAGGGACTGCTGATTTTCGCGAAAAGAGTTTTGCCGCAGTTTGTTACAGTGTCTTACGCACACGTCTGCAGTTCTGCTTCACAGTCAGTGATTGGATGTTTTAACTCTCACGAGTCGTGGTGTCCTACCCGCAAATCGTAGACGTGTTGTGTTGCAGTAACCTAACTGTGACAGGCTCAGTGAAACGAGAGTAGTCTCTTCATAAAGACTCGCTGTCCAGTAACCACGAAGCAGAACTGCAGGTGTGCACGTAAGGAACTGAAACTAAGTGGGGCAAAACTCTTTTCGTGAAAACTTCCTGTTCCTACTAATATTAAATAATCAACGGAATGCAGACCCAATCATGTGAAATGACTGTGAGAGGTTAACCAGGTCACTGAAACCGCGAACGTGCTGACTTGTTGTTGCCACGGAAGCTCTTTGCTGACAGTATGGATATTCTATTGGCAGAGATGGTGGCATATCGTGAAAATATTTTGTGCCAACATGCCCTTGAAAACGGTTTAGTTTCTTGCAACAACTTGATATACTTTTGATACAACATAGCTGTTTGCAGACCAATAACATGTATCAAATATTACAATATCGGGTTTCTGACTGGTTCAGTCAAATAGGGCAGCATCTCCAAGTACAATCTGGAGCCAGTAATCTTCTGGTAAGCTGAACGTGCGTTTAAGTCCAGCAATCAGTCAAGTTTTACCGCGATAAACCATCGTCTCTAACTACTGTTCATTATTAGAGACTGGAAGTTGTCATCGGGAAAAGATTTTTGCAATAATTTGTTTCAGTGCCGTACGTCAGGGTTGGGTGTGTTTAACTTTTAGCGTCTTGGGTTTTTACCCACAAATCACAGACGTGTGTGGAACTCAGCAACCTGGTTCTGATTGGCGCAGTCAAATGAAAGACATCTCAGCACAAAGTCACACAGCCAATAATCAATAAATACAGCTTCATGAGTATGCGCAAGGCTGTGAATCAAAGTGGTGCAAAAATCTTTTCTCGAAAACTTCCAGTCTCTATTCATTATACATTTGTATGAAGGTTGGATCCAACGTGTCGTGGAAAACGAAGTAATGACAGATGAAACCAATGGCTTAAACAGTTATGGAAGTTCAATGGCGATTCCCAGTGTTCGTCTTGAGCAATTTCGGGAAACCACTAAAAACCGGAATGAGCATTAGCCAGACGGAAGAACCGAACTAAGGTACTTTTATTGTGAATTCATATAATTAGAACTATACCAACTGACTATCTGAGTAGGTACCTCAAAGAACAAACAGAATACCTGCCAAAGGAAACTTATTTATGAATCCATCAGTATGCTTATTCTGCAACTTCAACGCCTGGAATTGAAAATCTAACAAACTTGACTCACAGCTCTGACGATTAGGCCTATCTCCAGTTTAACATGCGTTTCACCTTCAATGCCTGGAGATTAAAATAAGACACGAAGACAAAAAAAAAACACGAGTAGCTCAACAGTGTCAGCATCGTCATCTGGTTGTGAAAAAATTGCCGCAAAACCTACAGAAATCATGATTTCTAATTGAAAAAGAAGCACCCAGTCCTGCAAACATCAACAGCCCTAAGAGTATTATTATCTGAACCATTTCCATTGACGCACAGCTCTGCGCGCGAATGTTGTTCAGACGCAAAAACAAAACCCTTTAGTTGTTGGTATCAATGAATATATTTTTTTTATTTGTTCGCTTTACTTGCCCTCGAACAGCCTTGCTATGGGTACACGGGAGGAAAAAAGGTAGAAGTCGGCCAGGCATATGTTAAGAAACCATCTCAGATTTAGCCTGGAATAATTTAGGAAAACCCCGGAAAACTGAAATCAGGATGTTTGGAGCCGGCGATCGAACCGGGTCCTCCCGAATGCCAGACAACTGTTTTACCCCTGCTCCACCTCGCTCAGTTATATCCGCGACCCTCGGGTTAAATATAATGTTCGGAAAGGAATATAGTCTTTGCGTCCTGAAAGACGACACAAAACCAAAAGTAGAACAGAATAACAAAAAAAAAAACGTGAGTGAAATACGTCCTAAAAACCGGACGAGGACAACACAAACGAACAGTGGCTGGAATTGATGTACATAAAAAAGACGACTCAATGAAGATGAAACACACGGAAGAAGCAGGCTTAGTTAGACGACGGCAGAGGTAAAAACAGCTATTATAAGCATTTATTTTTGTTTTACCCTGGGTTTTCTGCATCTTAGCATAATTCCTTTTTTAGTCCAACATTGCCAGAATATTACAAAGTTCCTAATACCATAATGATGGTCCAGTTCAAAGGGTAAATAATTCAACAGTTTTTTTTTTTGTTAGTAAAATGCATTAGAAATATTTGTATTTCGTCGTCAAGTCGTAGTAAACATACTTGGTTTACGTTTTTACTATTGAAAGTAGATAAATCTTGGGATAGTTAAATGTTTATTATATTAGCCTACCTTTGATGAATTACTCAAAAATTTAAATTAAATTAAGCGAAATTTTATTTATTTCCTGTTAAACAGCATTAAGTGCTATGCCATTAAAACAAGTAACACACGCGTTGTTTCTCTTTATAACTAGCTAGAGTGTTATTATTTTAACATATTAGTTAGTATACCTTTTTTTTTCTTTAGTTGTTACCCTTTTGAACTGGCCCATATAGTTAAGCAAACAGGACATAAAGAAGGAACCTCCAACCTAAAGTCATTGCACCACTCCAATGTTCTGCATGCAAACTAGTGGCAAATATTCGTCATTGTTTCGCTGTATTCCGATGCGTGAATATCTGCATATGCAGAAACTACACTAACGACACAATTAGCTAGTGTCTACGAGTTCATAATCGTCTTTCACGTATTTTGTATTCAGAGCCGTTTATATTGACCGCACGACGATTGACAAAGTATAATATTACTTTTAAATGACTGGGTAATTACCGTGTGGAATTGCAAGTTTATCCAGAAGTATTTCAAAACGTTGCCTTTCAGTGCAAAATATTTCATTTCCGACTGTGTTAGCTGTAACTAACTTTACGAACAGGACATAGTGCAATTACGACTTTGAAATGTGCTTTGCAATTTATTGATGTATGGGAAATAGTTTATTAAACGTTTGAAAATTAAGTACTGTTCGATTTAGCACAAAATTATGAGTTCTTTATTTTTTTCAGCAACTTAACAGGGGAGTCATAAGGACATTACTCCCGAAAAAATGGATAATTTTACATTTGTACCAAACACTATTCTCACTTTTAACACATCAGATGACACGTAATTTTCTATGTTCCACAGTTTTTGCATAATTACTCATTAAAGTCACAAAATGGCCATTATGGTGTTGCCAAAGTAAAAAAAAATGTAGCTTGCAGTGCATAATTCACATTGATAATAAATGCTATAACAACTTCGAGACACCTTTGGGATAACAAAGGGGTACGTACTTGTATTTTTAAAAAATATTCAAAATTAGTGAATTTTTGTTGAATTTTGAGTTGTAGACGTTACTGGATTTTTCAAAATCATCCTTTGTAAAACCCGTCATAAAATGAATTGATACAGTTACTCAGTTGCTGTAATTTCTGAGTTCATAAGTTAATCCCTAATCTGTTTTTACTTCGCCACAACAACCATTTTGTGATTTTGATGAGTGTTTATGCATACTTGTAATTGGTTCTGTGATATTTATTTGTAAACATTCTGTTTCTCAATATTTTATATTTTGTATAGTTCCTAATAGAGTCGAGACGACTCATAGGAACATGTGAAAATAAATAAATAAAATAAAAAATAAATAAAAATCATTGTGCCTTGTTTATCGTGTTTGTTGAAATGACGTGTTATCTGGTGTGTAAAAAAGTTCAACAGTATTTAGTAAAAAAAAGACGAATTTTTACGGTGAGAAAACACAAGCAGAGTTGGAATTGCTGTTATCTTTTATATCATTAGATTGTTTTAGACGAATATTTACCTCGGTCTACTAAAATACATTACCACACTATAAACAATTCATAACAACACGTCATAATCGATGACACGTTAGTCACATATTATTATACAATCATGAAATTAACTGTTGCACCACTTAGTTTCAACGCCTTTCTGCATATATGCACATCTGCAGCTTTGCTTCGTGGTTATCGGCAGTGTATCTTCGTGCAGAGTTGTCCTTATTTGACTGCGCCATTCAGAACATGGTTACTTCTACAATTAATGTCTGTGACTAACGAGAAGAACCCCGAGACACGTGAGAGCGTAAACCATTCAATAGTGGTTCACGAAGCAAAACATACAAGTGTACATACACATAACGCACTGAAGCAAGTTGGAGCAAAAGTCTTTTCGGGAAAACTACCTGTCCATAAATATTAATATGTTATCGACTTTCCAGAGTCATCCAGCAATACGTATGTAAGTATTGGCGACTAGTACGAATAGCATTTGTATAGTTAAAGCACTTTAATAATATTTTAATAATTATTTCAATGAAAATAGTGCTATGATGTGTTAACTGAACTTTCAACACACGAGGTGAGAATATTGAATAGTGACAATGTACTAGGATGGAACAGACGGGAACTACCCTGAAGTTTTTTACTGACCAAATTAATAGATTAAACTGATAAGATCAGTGAAGAATAGTGAAGAATATTTTACAGACGAATTTTGGTGTAAATAAAGACCTGCTTGTATGCCACATATGTAGAGACACTGGAAAATCACGAAAATGTTTAAGATAGTCTCCAATAAACTGTATTATATTAACCGTGACACGTGTGAACAGTTTTGGGACAAATCACACACGCTGTGTGTCCAAGCTGTACAGCTCTAACTGGGCCTGTTGTACAGAGAAAAAATGCTAGAAATAAACGATCGATAGCCAATGTTGATACGAAACATTCAGTGTTATATACATCACGTTGGAGCCTAGCAAACAGTCAACTATTCCCGCGATTTTCCAGTGTCTCTACATATATTTATTGCCCAGAGTGAATTAAAGTAATTTCACTCACGGTTAATCGTACCGGCAAACGGAAGGAAATTTATTTTTTCCGTTCGACCATCACATTAACAATCACCAGTGAATCTACTTGTGAAGTCAAGTTTAGAATATATTGCTTTAATAGAATATAATTTTCACGAAGTGTGACCCAAGAGATTATGTAAAGAATGCGGATTGCAATAAAGATGCGTACCGATAATGATAAGACAGAAAGTATATGAGGGTTATAATTTAAGAATAACACCAAGTTATTTGTATGCTGTTCGTTAAATTGTAACTGCACAGTTTCAGCCTTCTAACAGATTAACCACATAGCTGCAGATACGCTGTTTATGATGTAAATGCGATCATCGGTATTATAGGCACGTGAATTTCGCGGAGTTATTGTTGGTCTGATTGAATACCAAGAACGTATACTTCACAAACGCACAATAAATAAGGACATGCTTCGTGGGACTGTCACGTGCTATCCGTTTACCTGGTAAGAAGCCAATGGATAATCAGTTGTAGCCAGTGTACGTATAGGACTGATAAATCTAGCCTGCTGCCGGATGAAATCCTAAAATTCACACATCTCGAACCACTATGTGAACGCGTTATTACGAAATATTAATGACGTTGTGCAATATAGTGGCGAGCATCGTCTTCGAGATCAGCATGACCCAGTGCAGTAGAACATTACCATATGTATGGACTTCCATTGCTGTCTTAGCAAACAAAATCTTACAGCACCCATCAGTGGTAGGTTGCGACTGCAACATCATTTGACGGATTCTAACACAGGTGCATTGGAATTTATCCATGTCTCAGTAACAACACAAATCAGAATACATATGTTAAAAAGTAGGTTATGACTACAGGTACGTAAATTTCGCCTATAAATTCCAGGTCAGGTTGAACGCCAATTATGTGTACTTCATTGTCATGTCTGTGACTTGCTACCGGTTGTTACGAAACGCGTTTGACTACTGCATGCCAGTAGTAAATAAGGAAATAATGCGAAGTGCTATCGCTTGCAGATCTGCTTGTACTGTTATAAGCCAATAGATAATCGATTGTGGCCAGTGGGTGTATAGGACTGACAAGTCAAGGCTGCTGCCAGATGAATCAGCGAAATTGACGTACCTCTAGTTATGACACAATTTGCAGTACGTGTTCAAGTATAATGAAAGTAAAAAATTGTCGGAGACCATTATCGGAACTGTCGAATTATTTCCGTAAAATAATTTCGGATAGTAGTATATACGTTCAGAACATAGTAATTTTCTGTGAAGATATCGGCACTGGTTTATACTAATTACTAGAGGCATGATTTTATGGCGAAATGATATTTGCATCAATTGGTTTCAGTGACTTATGTACAAATCTGCGCTTCTGCTACGTGGTCAGTGATTGTTAGAGAACGAGTATTTCGCGTATTAATATGGTAGCAGTCTAGACTTCTCAGTCCTATACACACACTGGCTATAGTCGAATTTTCATTGGCTCCTAACCGTACATGTGGGTAACCTCACGAATTATATTATTATTTACTACTGGCTTGCAACTTCCAAACGTGTGTATAAACAGCTGTCGTCTAATCACGGAAGTTACAGTGATATACAGGCTACTGATGTTCAACCTGACCTACAATGTATATGAGAAATACTCGTGCCTCTAGTGATTGTATGTTTCAACTCTCAGTTGTCTTGAGTTTCAACTGGCAAATCACAGACGGATGTTGTCACAATTACCTTATTCTGATTGGTGCAATCAAATGAGAAACCAGTCTGCACTAAGACACGCTGCCAATAACCGCGAAGCTGAGTTGCCGATGTGCACGTAACACATTGTTACAAAGTGATGCAAAATTATTTTCGTGACAAAATTGTGGCTCTACTAACTACGAGCGTAGGAACTTGTCAATATGGATTTCTAATGAGGACATAGTGACAAATGTCTCAGAACAATTTTTACCATAATTCGATATTACATGTCAAATTAAAAAAAAAAATACCTTCAAGCAATTTATGTCATTACGTTTTAACTTAAAATTACATGAATGTATTGATTACAAAATGTTCATATTAAGCTTCTGTTAAAGTTATAAAATAATACGAACAAAGTTCACCTTCTCTGTACTGACGCAACTGAAATAAGGGGGTTGCACCAAACCAAATGTCCCTACAAATACTAAAAACTATTATTTGAGTTCACGTCTTACATTTGTAAATGTTTTACTTGCCCAGATGTCTCTAAATAGACTTGACAATTTATAAGAACTTACATTGAAAATATATGTGTAATTACAGTGGAACATTGGTAATATATATATATATATATATATATATATATATATATATATATATAATAATTTTCATTTGGTATAATGCTTTAAATACATATATAATTACCAATATATAAGAAATATTTAGGATATTGTTTGTTCTGTGATTGAACTTAGTAAAGTAGGTAATATTTTCCGGTATTATGCAAGGGTGCTTACGAAAACTTATCCTTTTGCGATTGATGCGTACTATTTCCAAAATGAAATTGGTTCTGTATGCCAAAAGTCTCTGCAGACAGCAAGGACTGATGTGTAAATTTTACAAGCATCTATGAGTTAAAACAAATAACATAAAACCAAAATCATGGTATAGATACCGATATAAATGTCGTTCTGTAAAATATATAATTAAATAAGACAAACGAATGGTTCCAATACTTGACTAACAATAACACAATAGAAAAAAGCTAATATTTCCAAACCAATTTGTGAAATGTGAGTATTGTAACATCTTGACGTCAAAACATAAGTTCCAATGACAGTAACTCGGAGACGAGAACAAGAATATAGTACGCTCACACATGTGATGGCGTGAAGCAATCATCGCATCTCATTTCCCGAAGTCTAGACGATAGAAGTTACTGAGTTAAGAACGGTATTGGTGGTTGGGTCTCAATAGTTCCAAGGTTCCATATCGCCCAATTTTATGACCCGTACAAAATATACCGCGTGTACTCGAAATAAACATAACCTACTTGAGGGTGGGGTAAACGAATACAATTGGGGCACGTTTCATATACAAATAAAGCGTCTATCTTCCATTGCCACTAGTTTACATTTACCCTGTTTTTACCAAAAAAATACATACAATTTAAGAAGGGAACGGATATCGTAAAATCGTTTTGTGTATTTCTTGTAAATAATTTTTTCTACTTAGCCGATTTTTTCTAACAAAAAAAATCTAAATTATCAGCCAGCGGAATAAAAATTATTTCCAACGGTTTTACGATAGTTGCTCTCTATTAAAAATTAAAAATAATATTCGAAAAAAAGTGGAAAGAGGGACACATCCCCTTAATAGTAGTTGTGAGTGGAATGCGTGTGTATTAAGTCGTAATAATAAGGCTAAACGCAATATAAAATTATCTTCAATTTAAATATTTGTGCATGAGGCGTTGGGACAAAGTGTTTGTTCGAAATGCCGACAACCGTTGACTACGCAGACAGTACACCACTGACGTACACGTACAGAAGTTTCCAGAGTGGTATTGGTGATTTCAACTGCTTACGTATCTTCGTAATGAGCTAGTTTTTCGTTTCTACTTGCAACAAGCACACAAAGCTGCACTGCTATTTGGAGGTTAACTATGGACGTTAAACAATTAGTTCCTCGATGAAATTTGCTCAATTTGTATTTGTCTACCTCATTCTGTTATCATTATTTGAGTACATCCGGTGTGAATAACGTGAGATGTGGGAAACAGAATAATCCTGAAACATAAATTAAGTAGTTTTTAAGGCTGAACCAAGCGAAAATCGCTTCAGACGTTATTTTTAGCATCTGTCAGTAAAATACGTATACTGTATGACACTTACAAAACTACTTCCATTATGAAAATCAGTTGAATTAAACTGGTACCGCAATAAAATGATTCCTCAGAATTTATTGTGGACTAACACCAAATAAATTATCAGTCGTTGTGATAACTAATTTATTGCAACTAGTTTATATAAGCCTCCTCCAGCTCCTGGCTTTCAGTCTTGCTCGAGACACCCTGAAGATGCCTGCTGCAAAGTATGGCGAAACGACGGTACGCGCTACCAACAAGTCGCGGCTCCAGCCCGGAAGCCAAGACAACCAGTTATATAAGAGTTGTTGATTTATTTAATTTTTTTTTTCGTTGACTTGTAAAAAGTTTAGAAAATATGCTTGTAGTCGCAACTCGAAGGTAGTGATTGAGTCTGCTTTACTTCGCGCAATAAGTTCGGCTATGTGATGTATGATTTGAGATGACAAGAACGGCGCTGAGTGTCACCATTTTACGTTCTGAAAAATATTTGAAGAGCGTGCCCTGTAGGCTAAATGATGGATATAGATGAGACGATGCAACTTTGGCCAAAAAGAAATTTGATATCATAATTATAATATGAGTTAACGGCATCATCGGCCAGCAATGCTTGACTAACCAGCCAAATTCTACGAACGTGTGCCATATTAAAAAAACCAAAACTATGGTGTTATTGTAGCAGTGTTAAGCAAGTAGCCGGGAAAGAAGGAAATACAAAACAGGAAACTAAATCATAAATGATTAATGCACGACGTAAATAGCTGACAAATCCGTACAAGGTAAAATTATTAGTTGTAAATTTAAATTCTGGGTGAAAGTAATGATCTAAACTTGTCGTTTTAACGGGTGTAATCCTCAAATCATCTTTTGAAAGTCTTCTATTTGCTCGGGAACTATTCAACGCAAATGAACATTATTTTTACAGGTAACGCACGATATTTGTATCCGTGTTTGTATGTTACGTAGAGACCTGCAAATTTCGCGTTATTTTCTGACAACAGACTAGATTGAAAACTGATGTTAACTATGTCGGCGTCTTCCACTGGCCTACAATGTCATGAATTGTTGCTTGTTACACTGAGAAAAAAATATCGTAATATCAAACAAACTTTGTTAAAACAACCAAATAGTATGTTTCAATACTGGCAACCAAATGTACTGTTTGTCCGAACAAAATTATTTGGTTGAAATATTGTTGTTGTTTTAACCAAATGACGTAGTTGATTACGCCATACAGATAATGTTAAATCAAACTGACTTCAGTTGTTTGAGCACCCATTTAAGCATACGACATTTAAATTATTTTGCTTGCTCTGATCACAAAAGTAGGGGAGAGTAGCCGAAATTGGACCGTTGCCTAGATTGGACCACCCTGGTTTCTCGCCACATAGTGACATTTCAGACTGTTCAGTTGGCTCTACTGCTAGTCGATAGCACCAAGGTCACGCCACACAACGAGCAGTGAGGTGTAGCCATTGTACGCAGCAGGATCGTAGTTTCCGTGGTTTGACAGTTTGTGTT